>JAPYYR010000026.1:0-89448 GCA_030523065.1 Aphidius colemani | reverse complement strand
AAACCTTTAAAAAATCATTCGAATCACGTATTAAAATGAAATTTTACAAATTGAGTATTTTTTTTTAAATATAATCTTAATTTTTAGACTTAAACTTAAGTTTTTGATTAAACAATTTCGGGGATTGTCAATAATTATTATTAAAAAACTCACATACTATATTTGAAAGATAAAAAAAACTTTTATAGAACTTTGATAAAAAAAAAGCTTTAGTTTACTTTGAAAATCAAAGATTGAAACTTTTTTTGTTTTTATTTCAAATTGAATAAATATAAGAGCAAACTTTTTTATTCTATTTGAATGAAAAAACATTATTCACATTGATATTTACTTGAAAATAAAATCTAAATTTCAAGTTTCAAGGGAAAAAATAATTTAGTGTAACAAAAAAAATTATATCTTTCAAATTTTTTCATCAAATTAGTTCACTACCCTTTTCAAATTTTCTAATAATACACTAAATAATACACATTAACAGTAAAAAGTGTGCTAAATTTTACTTTGTAGTATTAAAAAAACAAAAAATAAAATCAGATGATCTGATTTGATCTGATTTGCTCAACTTGAAAAAAAATAATAATTTTGGCACTTTTGCCATTTATCTATTGAGCCAATGATGCGTATATAAAAAGTAAAAGTAATAAAAATAATATTATAATAAATAAATGAATAAAATAAATAAAAAAAGCATAAAATTGAATAGAAAATGGTCGAGTTGGTTTAGTTAAATGTGTGTCCTCGTGCTAAAAATTCCTGTGACTCAAGGATACTTGTCTATTCGTTTCAGTGCATAGGCATAAATTGAAAAAATAATATGAACAAAAAAAAATCATCATAAGCATCATGTGTACTGTTACAGCATTGTTAAATAGTTATAGTTAAACGTGAGATATTTTGTCGAGGGTCGTATATTTGAATATAATAGGTTGACACGAATAGTTCACACGCTGAGATTTAACATTAAATTGTATTACAGTGTTGCTGAACAACGAATTTTCTTAACTACAACTATAATTACAAATAAAAAAAAAAAAAAAAAAAAAAAAAAAAAAAAAAAAAAAAAAAAAAAAAAAAAAAAAAAAAAAAAAAAAAAAAAAAAAAAAAAAAAAAAAAAAACCGCAAGAAATAAATATAATATGTAAAAATAAACCTTTGATCTTATTTTTAATAAAAAAAAAACATTTTTTCTTCATCATAATATTGTGAATTATATCAAAAAATAAAATAAAAATCAAAATAATTTTTTTACTCTATTATAATGATAAAATTTAGCACGCGATACTGCAATTTATTGAATAATATTTAAATTTTTTAAGTACTTAAATTAAAAATAAATAAAAAATTATATTTAATACCGGAAATTCATGTTAATGACTTGGTTATATTTAAAATATTTATAATAAATGATAAAATTTAAATAAATAAAATGATTATTTCATTTAATTTTAAAATACATGCCAAAAAAATAAAAGGAAAATTTATTTTTACTTGTGAATTATTTATATATTTTTTTGGGTTTTAATATTTCAATCTGCTTTTGTGTGTACATGTTTATATTCCATGGGGATATTTGGCCCGATTTTTAGGAGTGCATGTCCACTGTCCACATGTATGGCCATACATTGTCGATGTCCTCCCTCTTGATGAAAGATAGAAACGCGTATGCATTTTTTTTTTTGAGAAAGCTGGGCGATGTTCCAAATGCACATAAACGTGAGGGGGTTAAAAGAGGATTTGCTAAATAATAAAAATAAAATACTACAGTGGCCATATTTATGGCGCCAAAGTAGATGGACACTAAAATCAAGACAAATAAATAATATTGCATAAGACATACTGTTGCAAAATCAAATGTGCTTTCTCTTTGTAAGAATTTTAATTTTCTTCTGCATTCACATTTTATATTGTTCACAAAAGAGAAAAGTGTATAAAAATTTCTTCAAGAAATAATGGGCTATTTGTATTAACAAGTAAAGAATTTATTTATTTATATTTTCTCTTAACAATAACCAATCATTCATTTAGCTTTAAATAAAAAATTAATTCTGTTAATTTCAGGTGGACATGGACATGGTCATTGGTCAGACACTCTTAAGTTGATAAAAATAAAATTATATTTAATGTTTTTATTCACTTATAGAAAGCATAAGGGATGATAATAATAAAAAATCAAATTTTTCTAAAACTTATGAATTATTTAAAATATTTCTTGTTATATTATTTATTCATTTTATATTTCTCTTTCGGTTTATCAATATTTAATCTTTTAGGTTTATCTTATGTGCATGATCTTTTTTATACTCCGGATGTCAGTGATGTTCACCAATTGTCACAGGAAATATAATCAAATGATAAATAAATTATTCATGCATTCTAAAATACACATACAATTTATAAATAAATAATTTTAACAAATGATATTTTCCATTTTTAAATTATCTCCTTAATAATTGTTATGCTATATTTAGTATTTACAAAATGATTAGATAAACATTCCTGAAACAATAAAAGTATTTTGATAACTGTAACAAAATAAAAGACAATCAAATTGAACAAACGTCATTCAATTAAAGACATTTTTAATTTTCTATTATGCTGTTAGCCTAAATTATTTATCTAATCTAATCCTAAAACCAATTAGTATTTCTTGAAAGTACTATTTACAAGGTAAAACTTTTCACAAATCATCATATGATTCATCTCTTTTAAAACTTTTAATTATTTATTTTATTTTTCGCTATCTAAAAGTGGCACGTTTACATGATAAGACGAAGGAAATTGCAATGACTCCAGCATCATTTAAAAATATTTTTAAAAAATTAATGATATTTAAATATACATCCTATGAAGTCATCAAAGCATAAAAAAATAACAATAAATATTATAAAATACAGAATGTCAATAATAATAACAATAATTGTGGGAAAATAATAATAATTATGTAAAATATAAAATAAAATGCATTAAAAAAAGAAGAAAAAAAATAAATATATTATTATGTCGTAAACATTGGCGACCGGTGTGTGACACATAAAATAATAAAAAATAAGTAAATAAAAAAAAACAAAAACAAGAAAAACAATTGAAATATTAATACGCAACGAATAGGTGCTGCCACTATTACGTGATGCGGCAACCGGCACACGTATTTAATATCCCCTCTGGATTGTAAAAAAAGTGCGCTTGCCCGGGTATTCGATAAACTTCGGCTCACTCCCCCACAACTTAGAGCGTCTCGAGCTTACACGAAACGACATCTCAGTCGCTCTATGGCGTTCGCGCGAAAGGGTACTTCTGTTATAATATTATCAAAAAACCGGTATTTTCATCAAAAACAACATTAAAAGTAGTAAATATTGTTAAACAAGTTTGTTTATTGCTTAAATGCACATTTATTAATGCCAAAAGTTATTATATCGCGCGTAAATTGTCTTTTTTTCAATAATAAGTAGTGAATTGTGTGCGATAGTGTTTTGTTTTTCGCTTTTTTTTTTCTCACTCTCTCCCCTTTTTTCCTACTGCAAAACAAAAGATCAGTAGAAAAAATAAAACATAACTGCAACTATAGTGTTCCTAAAATATGTAATAAAATATTGTGATCGAAGTAACAATTATTGTGTATAAATATACCAAATGTGAGTAAATCGTGAGTACATTGGCTTATTTTCAATCTAAAATAGTGAATTGCGTACGATAGTGTTTTGTTTTCGCTTTTTTTTTTTACTCTCTCCCCTTTTTTTCCAACGGAAAAACAAAAGACGATCAGTAGAGAGGTAAAAAAAAAAAACACAACAACAACTATTTGGTGTTCCGAAAACCCGTAATACAAGATTGTGATTGGAGTAAAAATTTTTCGTGTTCCTAAAGTAATACGGAGTTGTGATTGGAGTAACAATTATTGAGTACATTATCGTCATTTATTTTACATTAAAGAAATACAATAATGGTGGCAATATTTTTTTATAATTTTACGTGTGAATAATTTGATTTTAAAATTATAAATAATTTATATATATTATATTTACTGTGATATATATATATTTATAATTTTCTTGATTTTACTAAAAAAAACATGAAAATATTGTTGGGACAAAAATAAATATATCGATTTCTGGAGTTTCTGTGGCATATATTTTCTGGGTCGAAGAAGAGAGCGTCGTTTTTGCCGGCAGCCGGCTTCTTTTTTTTTTTTTGTTTTTTTTTATTCCTTTTTTATTTCTCCACGCGGCGAATATATATTGTTCTAAAAATATTATTGTTATTGCATTCCGTATTTACATTTTTTTTTTTAATGTACATATATAATGGATACTATCGCGAATTTAGTGACATTGTTGAACGTCAATGAACAGACATATTGTCACATAAATTTATCAAACATTACCATTTAAAAAAATACATAAATAATTATTAATTATTGTTTTTAAATAATTTATATTATTTAAATTATCATTGTCATTTATTTTACACTATTTTCATCATATTTTTTTACCAAATTATTATTGTGATTTATTTTAAAGTGCAAATGTGTTTCGGTGATGTGAAAATAATTATCAAGTGTTTAATTAGAAAAAAATATATATAAATAATAATAATAATAATAATAATAATATTTTTCATTTGATTTTACAACGTTTTTCGGTGGTGACAACGCTATTTTGATTTGAAAAAAAAAATCATCACGTGTTTGTGTTTATTTATTGTGCACTTGTTATTGTTGTTGTTAATTTAATTATTTATTTATTGAAATATAAAATTCATCATTTGTTTTAATTAAAATCGGAGTAAAAAAAAAATTGGAGTGATCGGAATAGAGGCAAAAAATTGTGTTTTAAAGTGATGTTTTACTATTAAAAAATTGATTAAATTATAATTTTTTTTTATGTATTTAATTGACGTGAAGATAAAACTAGTTGATTGATTAATTTTTATATCATTTAATAGATAAATAATAATTATTTAATCATGGATATCCTGCCAAGCGAGAACATATTCAGAGAATTGGAGGGAATACAAGATACAGGATACTTTTCAGCGCAGGCATCACTTGAGGATCATTGGCAACAGGTAAATTAAAAATTAATTAATTATAAACAATTGAAAAAAAAAATTATATAAATAATTTAAAAACTCATGAACAAAAAATATATGTGATCTTAAAAATAACAAAGTCAATACTTACTATTCAAGTGGAAAGTTTCATTTTGTATTTTGTTAATTTTTTATAAAAATATTTATTTAGAAATCATTGAAAATTATTTATTAATATATTTTTTTTGTAGTAGACACTTTTGTTTATTTATATTTATTTATTTTTGAGTTTGACATTCTCATTATATATGACTCGTTACATTCATTGCAATTTAAAATAAAAAAATATATGCATTTATGATGTAGAAAAAAAATGAGACAAACTAGGCTTTTATGATAAAAATAACGCATATATTTTATTATTATAAATAACACAAAAATATATTAATAAATATTTTCTAATTATTTTTTAGTCGTATATTAAAATGTCAATATTTTAAATATTTAAACACGTTTTTATGTTGTGAGGAGGTATTTTCAGACGGTTTCTTTTTACGCAATAGTTTAATATTTTTTTATCGTCTGTGTGTATGCACTATGCACATATTCGGTTTGCATGTTGTAATGATCGTATCGATACTCATTGAATATTGTTTTTTTTTTTTTTAACTCAAGCATGGAATGCATGCAAATATAATTTTGAAAAAATATTACAAATAACGATATTTAAGCCCTAAAAATAGCCAAAGGTAGTCTTATTTAGATACTCGAAATTTATTTATTTTAAAATATATAAAAATATTTATTTCACAATGATAATCGGTTTCATAATTTGTTGTTTTGATGCTGCCAATAAAATTTCTTACTGCCTTATTTTTTTGGGTCGTTAATATTTAGATTGATAACTCATCAATAATCTATGTCAATTCTTGTTTAATATTATCATTTCTATTAATTTTTTTTTTGATGAATCATTCAACAAATAGTTTCAACACAAAAAAATAAATAATTTCCATGAATTTTTATTCTTCACAATTTAATATAATATTTAAAATATTATTATTATTATTATTTTGTCGTCTGTATGGAATATTCATTTGTTAAAAAAATTTAAATATTCAAAAAATGTCACTTGAAAAATTGTCTGATTAAAGTACCGAGTACGTGCGTGGGTATAGAAATGATTTTTTTTTTTTTTTTTTTTTCAATAATTTATATATAGTACTTGCTCTCGGTTCCATATGCATTTTCCAGATTGGATTCGGACGTCATTTTGGCGATCCACGATGATGTGGCTCACCGCTGCCACATACACACTCGTTTCAATTTTAAAATAATAACAAAAAAATGAAAAAAATACATACACACCCCTCTCATCCAACCAGAATAAAAATTTCAGGAATAAATCCTCTATCTCGATTATTATCATCATTTTTATTATTCAAATTTTTAAACTCAAACAAATTTATTATATTTTTAAACGAAAAAATCATCTAAAATTTTCAACGGTTTCATTTTTTTTTTTTGAAGCTTAATTTTTATTTATTATTATTTTTTGAATATTATTTATCATCGTTATGATGTGTGCTATAATTTACCAACATTTTGAATTAAAAAAATGAAATAAAAATTTAACAAAAGCCAAAAAGGTGTCTATGCTAGATGTGTGTTTGTGTGTTGAGTATTTCAATGAATGGAAAGAAGGAAGTGTAGCATAGAGTAGACGTAACTCCCTTTTGTCTTGAAAAATACGACGACGATGACGACTGTTGTACCTGTGTTGAGGCACATGTTTTCCACCTGCTCGTTCGTTGATGTTCATTCTCATTTGCCCTTTTCTATTTGCCCCTTACCTTACATTCACGTTCATATAATTTTTTTTTTTTTTTAAACTCCCCTTTCAATGCCTCCCTCATAATTTTTTCTCTATTTTTTTTTATCACAGTCTAGTTTATTGTTGTCCCTTTTCAACAAAACGTTTCGTCATTCTTCATCTTTCTTACACACTCGTATCCAATGAAATGAAATGATAAAACAATGGTACATTTATACAATGGTACACGATGTGAACGAAAAATGCTCATCATTCTGTCTTTCACATGTTAACTATTATTATATAAAAATATTTTCATCATTAATCTTACACTACTATATTTTCTACTGTAGTAGTAAATTTTTTACCGTAAAAAATTTACTCTATTTTTAACCTTGACTATATAAAACATATCATCATTCAATTAATTATAAATTGTCAATTAAAATTTATTCATAAAAAACAGTTTCATTTGCCTTAAGGCCATTGTGTTATATTTTTTTTATTTTATTGCTTTTTATATATAATCTATTTATATATCTTAAAACAACAAATAAAATTTACCGACAACTTGTTATAATTCTTTGAATTTTTCTTTATATATAGATTTTTAAATTAAACACGAATATAAAGAACTTTTTTTCCTAGTCTACATTTTATTCCTAAGCTTTTCTATTTATTATTACTTTTTCGCAGAAATAATATATAAATATAGTTTCTTTTTGTTATGTGTATATGTATTGTAGAGGTTGGTTGGTTGGGGTGGGTTGTGAGGAGGTTTTCGTGGCAGGTAAAAAGGGTGAAGAGACAGACGTAGGATTATGTTCTGGTTCTCGCAAAATGAGCACATGGATAAGGGATGAAAGTATACGGGGTCAATCGTGAGCCACCTGCTGCGCACTTGTATTATAGTTGAGATTGTACTCAACTTTTTGTACATAGAGTAGCTAAAGAGGTGAAGGGTGGAGAGAAAATAGGGTAAAAAAAAAAAAAAGCATGTAAAGAGTATGTTTGTGTTGAATGTATTGATGTCGGTGAAGTTTAATAGCCCACTGATATATAGATATAAACACCGACCCCTTTAAACTATTTTTATTATCATTATTTTATTTGCGATCGTGAAAAAACTGTAGCTAATTTTAGAACTAAAATATATTTATACTTTTTAAATAGTAAACATTTATTTAATACTGTTTTTTAATTTTGGTAACTTTTATGAATAAATTTTTTATGATTTAAATTTCATTCAATAAATTTTTTTCTAAGAATAGGGTCGTTTTTTTTTTTTCTAGAGAATTTGCATCATTAAAACGTGTTGTTTTTTTTTCTTTGTTTACTAAAAAAGATTAACCTAGTTTTATTTTCTGGAAAAAAAAAGATCTCTTTTGTGATGTATTTTCTTGGTAAAGACAGAAATTTAAATGCCCATTTTTATTGATATATAAATGTCTTTTAAATACTCTATATATTAATTTAATTTTTCAATTCTTTTTCAACTTTATCACCCCTGGGTATAAGAATATTTAAATAATAAATAATTTTTTTTTTAATTTTGTTAGAGTATGTATACTTCTTCCTCATCAACTTGGGATGTATATAAAAATGTATAAATAATTATTATTCTCTCGTGGCTTATGATGAATACTTGTATTTTTTTTTTTGAGTTTAAATTTATATATATATATTTCATAAATATTTCATTTTGGAGAATTTTTTAATGGTCGGTAGATGTAATAAGATAGAAAAATAAAATGCAAACTGATGGCCGTTGAGACACGACTACTTGAGGGTCAGACTGTATTAAATTGCACTTCGTTAAGGTCCTCTTTCATATTTATTATTATTTTTCTTAAATATATGAATATATTTTTTTACTCGCATTTCATTTCCCTCTTTAATGTTTTTTCTTTTTCTGGAGCTTGTTAATGCCTCTTTTGCTACTACTGTCAATCGTCATCCCATGGCACTTGGGATATATTATCAGAATTTTTGTATCAATATATATTTAATTTAATTTTCAATAATAATCCAGTCGTCTTTGATAGAATCCAGCTCAAAATTTCATTCATTTTTTAATTCAATTACGTTAAATTCTACTTGAACTTTTTTTTTTCTTCTGTTTATACTTCATACACTTTTTAAAATTTATATCATCTTTTTATTTTTTGTCTTTCTGGAAGGTTGTTAATTTTTTTCCATTTTTTTTTTTTCGCTAATCCCACTTCAAGGAAGCCATTGCTCCATGTCAACTTATCTTTATCTTTGTTTTTTTTTTGTTGTAGTTTATTTATTTATTTTTTTACAATTTTTTTTTGTATATGTTCTTCTTTCTTTTCTTTAACCTTTTGCCACCCTTTCATTATTCGAGACGTCTTGTGTTTCGCCTTGTCAGACAGTTGCTGGGAAAAATTAATGAAATCGCACAAACTGTCAACTCAAAGTTCCAGACATGAAAGAAATAATAATAACAATTATTATTATTAAAGAAAATTTTTTTTTTTCATAATTTTTCATGTCTTAGTCATCATTACAATTATATATATATTTTTTTCCTATTATTAACATTTAATTATCATTATTTTTCTTTTTGAATTTTTTTTTTCACCAAGACAATAGACGTTGTTATTATTATCATTTTTAATAATTAAATTGATGACTATTGTTATGATAAACAGACTCATTGAACTAAATTATATTTCTTGTTTATTTGGATTTTGTTTTTGTCTTAATTTATTTCATACATCTTATTTTAATTTTGCATTTCATTGTCTCTTCTTGATTTTCATGTTGTTGTTGTACATGCACATATACAAAACAAGCATTAGAAGGTGTTAATGGATTTTCAGCTCTGTAAATACATTAAAGCAACTCATTTCAAACCTTAGACCATTACAATTCACAGCACAAAGTACTTTAAACTCGTGCGAAATACGTACTCATGCTGCTATATTCTCTTTTTTTTTTCTTCTATTTTTTCCATGTCTCCTCTGATTTCAAAGAAAATTCATTACAATTGTGTCATGATTTGTTTTTTTCTTCTTTTTAATTTCAATTGCTAATCAAATTAACTACAATTGTATTGAATTATCTGTTGTAGTAGTTTAAAATAAATACAAAAAAGAAACACATTTAATTATTATTTTATTGGATGTTTTTTTTGATTTGCAATTTTCATTTTATTTATCTTTAAATATTTGTTTTGTTGGGCCAGTGGTTGAGAACACTTGGTGACTTAATCATCAAATAATAAAAATAATATTCACAAGCTGAATATTATTGATGTTAATGAGCTAGATTGGAAAGCTGTCGTTCATTTGAAAGTTATTGAATGTATGTTTGTTCTCAATGGCTACCAGTCTTAATCTTGTACGACACGTCTCAGACAAACCGTTACACATACACATATTTAAAGTTGCTTTTTATTTTATATTGTTTATTGTTTATTGTATACGTGAGTTAGTGCCCAGACTGAGTCAAACCATATCATCAATGTCTCGACTGTTAAAAAATCATATTCAAACTTTAAATGATATTCAAAAAAAAAAACTTCATAAAAGAGTTTTCAGATGCATAAATATATAGAGTGATAATTTTCATGAATGAAACAAACACAAAAAAATTTTTGCTCATTGCTATATATTTATTTATAAGTGGCAATAATGATAAGTTATTTGCGATAAACAATTTACACTTTGTGCTTTGATAATTAAAATAATTATTATATTTTTTATTTGTCGATAAATATTTTATTGTGAAATTAATCGTTAATATTTAAAATATTATTTATTTTTTCTTCTATAAACAATTTTAATTTATTGCATTCTTTTATTTTTTATTTATTTTTTATTCAAGGACACTGCATTTCCGCTTTTTTTCACTAACCGTTATGTCATTTCCGTTAAATAATTGAACGCTATTCGAATTAATAAAAACTAATCAATTAATAAATAAATAATCATTGAAAAAAAATTATTTCTAAACTATTGCATTTATTTCAAAATGCATTTTTTTAAAATTGAAATTAAATAAAGCCACAAGTTCAATGACTCAACTGCTGAGTATCATAAAAATAATAATTAAATTAAAAATAACCCAATAAAAAAATATTAAAATATTAATTTCATTTATTTAATTTTTTATTAAAAATGTCTTGCATTTTCTTGCAGGCATGTAGTCTAAAATATATTTATATATTAAATGAAAAATAAAATAAATAAAAATAGTATAGGCAATGTCTTTGAGAGGGTTGTATGGATGAGAGGGTGAAAGAGAAAACAGCAAGGTAGACTTTTGCGGCTGGCTGGAATCGAAATGCTGCAACTTGGAAAACTGATATTGATCGGTTGCTCTGGTTATATATATAAAATACATATATATATACAAAGTTTTGTGAGTGTACATGAAAGTCGGCCTCGTTTCGTATAATTTTCATCTCTCTGTCTATCGTACATTGATGTTGTCTATCGTCATCTTTGTCATACACATTTGGCCCTGTTGGTCGTTTGCTCGCAATTCCATCATATATATTTTATATAACATACATACATATTTGACTCTGTTATTTGGCCACACATTGACAGTGTATATAGCAACACACTGGCCACGTTTCTCATTCTCACTAGCGTGCAAAAAAAACACACGTGTGATGCTGTATACATATATTGCACAAAAAAAATTGCTGACTTTTTGAAAGCTTTTTTTTTTTTGCTTTATATATTTTTTTTTTCTGCTTGCATATTATAGATTAATATTATTTTTTTCTGTATTTCGTGAATGTTTATTTCGATGAAAAAAACCAATTATTATTGTTGTTATTTTAAAATTGCCATTAAGCTGAAAAATTGGTGATGCAAATTTTTTTTGGTATTGATAGGCTAGTTTTTTTGATTTTGAAAAATAAAGTGTCAGTGATTATTTAAGTGTTTATTGATATTTAAAAAAATATAAATAAATAATTTTAAATTGTTTATTTTTTAAATAAAATAATTTACAATGTATCGTAAATCATTGATGTGCTATTTATTCGAGTTTTTTTTTTTGTTTATTCTTTTGATGTTTATTTTTGATTAAAGAGTTAATTTTGCACAAGGACATTGGTGAATGGTTATGAGATTTCTTTAGATCGATTTTCTCGTTTTGTTATGTAATTTATGATTGCTCGATCTGTTCACACGATATTGTTAATTGTTGTTTTCTTCACGTATTTATTATTTATAATTCTTTGTGCATTCACTGAAAAGAATCAACGAAATATAATTATACTCAAATTAATGAATGAAAATATATAAACTTTTTTCATTTTGTGTGTGTGCACTTACCACTTGACACATTTATCATCTTTTTTATTAATTTTTTTTTACGCTGACAAACATATATATATTCGAGAATTAATTTTACATTTTTAGCGTTTCCTCGTATTTTTATTTTTTACTTTTGGCTACTCAGTTTTTTTTTTTTTTTTTTTTCCCAGAGTACTTTTAGATAAAAAACTTCTTTATGTATGAATACGTTTGTCAGACATGGTCGTTCCATCCACAGTGTAACTTTCAACAATGTTTTTTGTTTTTTATTTGAAAATTTTTTTTTCGTGAATTCACCGTTTTTCACTGATTGTTTAGTTGAAAATGATGCGGTGGAAAAAAAAGGGTAAATAAATCCTGAAAACTTTTATGTTTAATATTATTTATGAAATTATTTCATGCGGTTAACAGTTAAAATTTTCTCATAAAAATATATACAGTACTTGAATAATAAATTGTAAAATAAAACAATTACAAAAACTTTCAGCGAAATAATTTTTTTTTTGGGATTAATTTCTTTTTTTGTTTCTTCAAGTGACGCGAGTTAGTTACGTTGATAATTTTAGCGCGTTGTTGAAGAAAAACATTGAGGGTAACTTGAAAATGAGGTGAACGATGATGGAAAAGATAAGGGAAGGGTAAAGGGTTGTAGAAGATCGAGGGTTGAAGTGTAGATGAGCGTTAGAAGGTGGTTGTGCTAATGCACTTCCTTCCTGCCTTCAAGTTTGTGTTACGACTGCACGCTAAAAAGCCTCGAAGCTGCTCTCTTGCTAAAGGATGTAAAAAAGAAAATACTTAAAAATATTATACAAAAAAAAATTAAAAAGAATAACATCTAAAGCAAGTAGTTTTTGATATAAAAAAAATCTATTTACCCTACTTTTTATATTTTAATATAATCGATGTACTTCAACTTTTCACCATTATTATCACATATTTGAACACAGAAAATTAATATAATTTTAACTCTTGTGTATATTAAAAATTTAAATTTAATTAACATGATAAAAGAGTACTCAAAAACTAAGACAATATTTCATGCAATATTGAGCAAAAAAAAAATGCTCATGATTAAACATGAACGAGAAAAAAAAACGGTTTTCCTTATATTGAAATTGATGATAATGGAAAAATTGAAAATACGTGTTTTATATTATTCTGTAAAACAAGTAAATATATATATTTTTTTCGTGTTATGTATGTTTATGTGTTGGGGATATACATTAACCCTCTGAAATATTTTAGATCACTCATGTTGATGCCAAAGTGAGATAGATTTTTAAGGTATTCACTTCATCTGGCGTAATGCTGTAGTATGGTAGATTTGGCAGTTGTAATTCCAGTGTATATAAATTTACTGAAAGCCCTTCGGCAAACATACTGAGACATGTGGCTTGCATCCATCGGATGTCTAAAAGCTGATGTTGCCAGACGAAACGCGTGTAATAATATAAGCGCGTTACCCAAATACGTCAAAACACGCGCCAGAAATTCTCGGCTTCAAACCATCCCAAAACTCTTTGGCATCATATATATCATACATTAGCAATGTCATTGTACAAGAATATATATTTATTTATCCCTTTGTTAGTCTATTTTCAGTAACAACAAAATAACCAAAATTCTACTCCGAAATTTTACACATAAAATAGAAAATGTTCAAACTTTTTTTTATTGTTTCGTTAAACTATAAAGTAACCCTTTCACTAACAACTGACTGTTGTTAGTTAAAAAATTAATATTATAAACACACATGCAGTATAAAAGATGAAACACAGCAGCTGGCTATATCATATCCGGAAGTTATACTTTTAAAACTTTATTTTTTAACATTAAAAAATTTTTTTTATTCTTCATTTAATTTGCCTGCTTACTTTGTTGAGTGTGAAATTTATTTTATAAATTTTCCATTATGTATTTTAATTATATTATTCAAAAATTAAATTAAGAAATATTGAATTTTTATTTTTACAATAATTCAAGTATTTTACATAAATAAAAAAAAATATATTTAACATATTTTAAAATTATGATAGATAAATTTATTTAAAATTTATTATATTTAAATTTTTTTACACCTTGAAAATAGGAGAAAAAAAAAATATTAAATATATACAAGTTTTATAAATTCCAGAGTTTTACTTTGTATTTTCATGTTGGTTATTCAATGGAAATAAATGACTATGAATGTCATGGTAAAACGTCGACATATCTTAAACTTGATGTGTTGAAAATTTTTCAAGTTTTAAAATAAAAAACGTTTTATCTTTAATTTTAGAAAACACATACATTTGCATTTTATGTAGTTTTTTCTATTATCTTATTTTTCGTCGTTGATGTACATAAAGTACTTCATAATTTAGCTTTTATTTTTAATATATATATAAACACTCACACACATATATTATATTTATATATAAGAATGTATAAAGTATGAACAAGCCGCGTCCTTGGCATCGTAGACGCATTATTCATACCTTAATGAATTCCCTCAAGCCCTCTTGTCCAGACGTGAAAAAAATAATATCATCTCAACTGATATACCTTGTTTTTTTTTTCGTTCATTCTAAAACCACTAGTTTTTTGTGCTCTTGGTAATTTTTTTCAAATATATATTCAATTTTAAAACGGTCATGTTGTACGACAACAGAGTCACGATATTTTCAAGCAAAACATTCGTCTCCCCTATCAACTTACTCCAATAAAAAAAATATCCACGTGTAAAGAATAAATCAATTAGAAATTTTTTAATTACAATCAGTTACAATTCAAGATATTAAAGTATAAATTTGTCCAAGTGTTGATACATCATCATAATTTTAATAAAATAAAACCACATTTTTCGAGATGATAATTTATTTGATAATCATATGCAATTTATATTTCAAAGTAAAACACAACAACACAATTAAATATAAATTAAAAAATGATATTATTTCTAAAATTTGAATAAATCTTTAAATTAAATGTATGTAAATAATTTATTCATAAAATTAGATGCTTTGTGTGTACTAAGGAAACACAAAATGGCGTCGTCAGTACAATGATATATTGCAAGAAACAGAGCGAGAGTTATTTGGTTAGGACGATGAAACACACAAGGGATGAAGAATAGGATTTTTGAAATAGGTGGTATAGTGGTTGATGAGAAAGGGGGTTTTAAAGATGAAGAGAATGAGACAAAAATCCAAGGGATGAAGGTGGATAGTGGGTGGGTTGGGTGGGTTAGTTAGTTGGCTCGTGCGTTGCATATTAAAAATATTTAAATCAATTCTTTTTATTTTTAATTTTTTAATTCTTCTATTTTGTAATTCTTTCTCTGTTTCTTGTATTATTTCATCCCTTTCCTCAATAAGTCCGGCTGCTGCAATTTACGGGGTTTCGCTCTGTATACGATAGTGCAAATTATGTTTATAAAACAATGCCAACCGCTTCACAGACCTTTCTTTTATTATTTTTATTATTTTATATATATATATTTTTTTTTTTAATTTTATATATTTCCATATTTTAGTATTTTTTCTTTTCAACCCTTTTCATCTATTTATACTCTTTTTTAGGTATTTTTTTTTACTACGTTTCTGCATGCTTTAAAAAATAAAAAAAATTTCCTTTTTTTACTGCTTTCTTCGCTTATTCTTTTCTATGGATATTTATTATTTAAATTTTTTTTTTTTTTGAAATATTCTAATTTTTTTTTTAAATATCTCTGTAGAAATTCATTTGTATTCTTTACTTTTTCGTTGCTGTTTTTTTTTTTCTGTATTATTAAATTTCTTTTTCAAGTTAATATTTTTTTGAATTTTTTTCTTTTTCAAAGTTCTTTTTATTTAAAATGAATGTATTATATTGAAGTATATATAATTCTTCTATAGATATAGTGTCTAAATTAAATGTCGGGATGATAAAAAATTATAAAATCCATTTATATAATTTTTTTTTTATTAACAGCAAAAATGCATTATATTTTTTATCTAATTAAAAACGAAGGATAAATGACTTAACGTCGTTTCAGTCATAGTATAATTTTTTTTTCCCATTATTTTCAAAAAAATGAGTAAAAAATTCACTCGAATTATCAAGTTAATTAATTTTTTTCTCGATAAAAATGCATTTCTTTCGAATTTTTCACGAATTAAAAAAAATTATATTAAATTGTATATTTGCTGCTCTAATTTCTCCAACATTTTCATATATATTTTCGAATCATTAGCTGTGTTATTGTTTTTACAAACTAGATACATTAAATCATTAAAAAAATAACAATTTTGTCGTTAAGATTAATCACGTATGATGTTGCCGGCAAAACACGTGTGTGTTCCTATTACGTCAACACGATTAAGAGTGGCATACATACGAACACATATACATCATCCACATGATATATAATAACAAAAAAAAAAAAGAAAAAAAAAAAGAAATATGGAAGAGCAACAAAAACACACATAACGATGCAACTCTCGCATCAACCTTGGCCAAGATCGCGTCTTCAAGACTTTCTAAAGTTCCTCACATTGCCAATTTACTTGATATTTTTTCTTTATTTTTCCTTTTCAATTTTTAATTCTCTCATCATCATGTTTATTCGTCGACGATCGTCTCGTCATATTAACTATATCATCACGTTTTATACTCGTCAATAACTATGTATTCATGTTGATACGTAATTCGCATTTTGCCAATGGCTAAAATGCATTTTAATATTTTTGAATTACTCAAAATTCACCGTTACCAAAGTACCCCATGATTCTGACGGTTAATACAATTTATTCTTGAATCATCATGCAGAAAAAGCTACCTTAAATTATCATCTTTTATATCCCTTTTTTATTTATTTTTGCGATGCTTAAACGATTGAGTTCAACGAAAAATAAGACTCACAAGAGACATTTTAAGACGACAACATGTCAAAGAACAAAATGCTAAATAAAATGTTCAAAAAAATATAAAACAACAAAATTTTAAGAATAAAATTTTGTAGAAAAGTTTTAAGATAAGATATATAATGTTTGAAAGATATGTAGAATAAAAAAAAAAAAATAAAAGAAATTTTAAAGAGATAAAAAGAAAGAATTGCAGGCAGCCGGAAAAGGCTCGATTCGATTTGCATACTCGAGGCTTGAAAAAGGTATATACACTACAAACATATAAAAAAAAAATATATATCTATCCAAAAGCAGAAAAAGAGAGAGAAAAATAGCTCATAGTTATGTATTATTATATATATTTTATTTATTTTTCTGTTACTCTTTTTATTTTTCCCTTGGAAATTTTTTTTTCTCTTGAATTTATTCGGTTTTTCCTTTATCCTAGTGCCAAAACACATCTGTATTGTTGAAAAATAGACAAAGATAAATATACATAGACACAGGATATCTTTGTACATTGCGTATATATATTTTATATATATCAAACACAAACATTTACGTTAAGGTAAATAAATTGACATTGGACTTGATGTCGCCAGTCTCCGAGAAATCGCTAATATCAGAACATGTAGCTGTAAATTTCGTGATAATGATGAAAACATAGGGATGATATGATATACTATTCAATTTTATTGTCTACATAAACATATGGCTCACTTGATTTTTCATTTCGATTTGAAATCACTTTAATATTGCCTGAATTCCCTCGGGATATTAAATTTCAAGTATATCGAATTTAATTGCTGTTTTTTTCAAATTTAATTTATTTTTTTTTCGAACTAAACAATTTTTTTTTAATAATTTATATAAAATTGATTATTTTTTCGTTACTGTCAGCTTTCATATAATACTAGTTTAAAAATAAATAATCAATATTATTTTAAAAGTTGAAGAAAAATTATCCAGAAATAGCGTTTTTTTAAAAAAAGCAGCTATAAATTGTTAATGGTAGTTTGAAATGTGTGACTATATGGTGTACGTTGAATATTCCATATTCTAGAGGTAATACAAATGAGTACCCAAGGGTAACTTTATCGCTTTTACTCACAAGTCGTTATTCCTGATTTGCATTTGTTATTATAATTGGAAATAATCGATGTTCGCCACGTTTTAACCAGCGTTATACCAAACACCACTATAGACATTATGTGTTTTAAAGTTATATTAAGGGTGATATTTCGTGGCGCAGTATAATATATATTTTTTTTTTTAAATTGATTATGAAAATATTTAAGTCTCGTACTACTGTAAATGGCATACGTGCTTTGTTTTATGTTAATACTATTATATAAATTTCCGAATTTTATTAAATTTGAAAACGAAAAAATTTACTTCAAAATTCATTTTATTTTGTGAATATATTTGAAAAATAAATATAATTATATTGCGGAAAATTATTTCGTGTATAATTCATTGAAAATTATTCAGTGATTTTACAAAAAATATAAATCATTTTTAATTTATGGGAAATATAATTTTTCATTATAATGGAAGGTCATGTTTTTTTTTTTCATTCTCATTTTTTAAATAATGATTATTACGTTTTGTGGGATAAAAATTTTTATGATTTGTCAATTTTTTATTTTAATTATGTCCGGTAGATTATTATTATCAGGTTTTTTTTTCATAATGGACAAAAGAATGAGTTAATTGTGTCAAGAAAATGTGAAAATTTCGATAAAAAATTAAGGTTCTTTTTTCTTTTTATTATTCAATTTTTTATTGTTAATTTAATTAACTTTAGAATTTTTTTTTTCTTTTTTAACGAGGTCATTGT
The DNA here is from genome assembly GCA_030523065.1 of Aphidius colemani. NCBI lineage: Eukaryota > Metazoa > Arthropoda > Insecta > Hymenoptera > Braconidae > Aphidius > Aphidius colemani. The sequence goes on along the minus strand of JAPYYR010000026.1, from coordinate 70,599 downwards.
GGCTGTGTGAGTGTGCGTTTTTTATTTTATTTTTTTCAAACTCTTCTGCTGTGCATACATTGCTCCAGTTTGGCATTCATTATCAGAGATTATCAGTGATATGCAACAAAAGTTGTGTAACACATACGTGAGCGAAAAAAAAAATATAAAAAAAATATTAGATTAAATAAAAATCACATAACACAACGTATTCAGTTATTTTTTGTACTTAACCCAATCTGACAACGATAATATAAAGCATATACTTTTCAAAAATAATTTCTAAATTTAAAAAAAAAATAAAAGCTCTAATAGTTTAGTTAAATATCATTCGCGACGATTTTAGTTTTAAAAAATATTTAAACCAACTCGAGTAAAATTGCATATGGATTTATAGTATTAGTCACAGGTGAGACAGCAGGTGTCTTAATTGTAAAGTCAAATTTACAGTGTACAAAATTTACACATGGCTGAACAAAAATTAAATATTTTTGTACAATAAAATGCAACTTAAATATATGTATAGAAAAATTTAACTATTAATTTTGTTATCACAACTTAAATCAATGAAAAATTCCAATAAATTTATATTTAAATTTTTGATCTATGAAATTTCTGGTAAATATGTAATTAAATAAAAAATTTAAGTCGTGAAACTTTTGGGATATTTTGAGTGTGTCATGCTTGGGGAAATAATTTTTATATTTATATTTTATTCGAGGTGTTTTGTCCACCTCGTGGGAGCCGTCAAGCTTGACATAGCAAGGGCGAGGACAAATGAGAAGGGAAGTCGTAACTCTGTTTTACATTTTTTATCCACTTTCATTGCATATCACACACACATGACCATAAAAAAAAAAAGAATGAAATACTCGATTCGTAAATACATACGAGTGACTAAACTACTATACTTCCATTTCATAGGGATAAAAATAATAAAAAAAAATAGTCATAAGGTTCAAAAAAAATAATATCCACATGAGCGAGTTAACTCATTTGAGCCCATTTTATTAAAAAAAATTTACTGAATATTAAATTTTATTTAAAAAAAAAAAAAATACATATATTTCTATCTCTAAATTATTATTTTTTTTTTCAATCTGGTTAACAACTTTTTTTTACATGTAAATCCGTTTTTAAATTGAAATTTATACTAATTGTTTTTTTTATTTTATTCTGTTTCAGGTAAGAACGAAAAATTTGATTGAAATTTGAATAAAAAATTGAACGAAAAATTAATGTCATTTTCACGTAAGTAAACATACAATAGAGTATATAAAATATCAATTTTAATAATAATATAGTTTTTCTTTTTGCTTTTCATCTGTGAAATAAAAATGATAAAAAAAAAGATATGAATATTCATTCGAATGTCGAATACATTTTCTTCTGGGTTTTTTTTTTTCATCTTATAAATTTTATTTTTTTCTTTCTACCGACTTGTTTTTCTTATCGTTTTTTTTTTTGGATAAAAAAATATTCTATCTTTTTATATGCAATTCCACGTGAAGAGTTTCCATCGAAGCAAGTTTTCCACGATGAGCTATGGGGGTTGGGTTTTGTGGGCCGTGAGTCGAATCGTGTTCGTTTGATGGATAACCCCGTGGGCGAAAGCAAAGTACTTTTGCCTCATCAAAACCATTGGGAAAAAAATAGAAAAAAAAAAAAAACGATTGAGTCTGTTGAGTATCGAGTAAGAAGACAAGCCATTCCCTTGCGATAGAACTAGATGTATAAAAGAACCTAGGTAGGGGTTAAATTTACTGAATCTATATTTGAAATGTTTAAGGGAAGAAAAAGTTTGAGTAAGTGAACTCTACAATTGCGAAATAAAAATACAAAAAAATAAAATATATAACTTGTAGAGTAAAACCTTACATGCATGTCATTTCTGTCTTTTTTTTCAAATATAAATAATCATTTTTTCTCTATTTAAAATTCAAAAAAAAAAAAAAAAAAAAATAAAAAAAAAAAAAAAAAAAAAAAAAAAAAAAAAAAAAAAAAAAAAAAAAAAAAAAAAAAAGCATCTGTAAATGATTTATAAAAGTATATTTTCACAGCAATAAATTATTCGTTAAAAAAGAAAAACAAACGTTATATTTATTTAAAAAAACAAAATTAAAAAATATAAATTTCAACTATGCTATATTGATATATAAAATATTTTTTATTTATATACAAAATAAATTTATGATAAAAAGAAAAAAGCTCTTTGTTTGAGATATGTACTTTAGGATTTTGTTTATTTTTTATATTTTTTTTTCTTAAGGATTTTAGAATATTCCCCTATTTTGTTGGGAGTATAGTGCTAGACTGAAATATTACCCTGGAATAAAATATATATGTATGCTCCAAAAAAATATACCCACGTGTTTTTTAGATTACAGTACAAAGTGTTTTAGCGATAGAGATTCGTGGGAGGAAAAGAAAAATAGAAAAAAAAAATTAAGATAAAATAAAAAAAGTGAGGAGAAACATAGAGTGATTGTAAGAAGTGAATTTAGGATTTAACTATATTTCTAGCGATTACCAAAACTCTTCTCTCTATTTACCTAGGCTACTGCCAGAGCTCGTTTCCGTTTGTTTCAAGTATAATTTCATTTTACTCCCATGGAAGTTTTCAAGACCCTTGGAATTACTGTTTCACATTGACTTAGTTCACATAATGTCACCAGGTGTCTTGTCAACTTTCTCACAATGCATTTAAACTAATCTTTTAAAACTATTTCATATATATTTATACTTTATTTCACAAACAAACTTGATGCAATTATCAAACTATTATCATAATACGAACGCGATAATGTTGTTTAGAGAAAATTTAAATTTTTATTTAGTTAAGGGATCATAGGAGAAAACAAGACAATATTTAACTAAAAATTATTGATTTTTTCCTTTTAATTGTATTTTACAGAAAAAAAAAGTAATTGATTTATCTTTATTGGCAATAAAATATATAAATTACTTGAAAATATATTGATATATCAATAAAATAAGATAACGAAAAAATTGTTAAAACATCATATGAGAATATGAGAGAGAATATTTGATAGTAAAAATAATAATATCTTGATGTTACGACTTGAAAAGCCATGACATACGTCCATTTTTTCCTATTTTTTTTTATTATTTTCATATTTATTTTTTCTCTTTAAGAGAACTGTCTACTCCATTGGGACTCGGGCCTTAATATTTCATGAATTTTATGCTTTCTATGCCTATATATCCGAAAGGCCTCGAAAGGATATACACTAAACCCAAAACATACGACACACTAGCGTATACGTGTCTCTTCAATTTATTTCATATTTCTTTATATTATATAAAAAACATCCAAGGATTTTTATGTTTTTTTTTTTTTCATTTCAACGCCCCTCAAAAATTCAATTCCATCGATAAAAAATAATAATAAATAAATAAAAAAGGAAAATACAATAATTCTTTTATTTCCATTGGAAAAAAAAAAATCTTTTTATTGACCTTAAATCAAATACCATCTACTCGATGAAAATTTTTATAATATTTTTATAATTTATATTAAATTTAAAAGAAAAAAAAATACCTCATGAAACTATCCACCTTTATTTTATTATTATTTTTTATTTGTGGATGATGGAGTTCACATGTTATAGACAAAAAAAAAAAATATTAAACAAGTAATTTCAGTTTGCCTGTATATTTCAAAGTGCGTGTGGATACTTTGAGGATACATGTGCCTCGAGATAAGCTTTTTGGCACGTTTTTCAAGGTTTATTGTATATAAAAAACAAAAAAAAAAAAATTAAGGTACAAAAAAAAAGGACGTCGTAAAGGAGAGAGGAAAAAAAAATGGACAAAAACACGTAAGGTCTGAGAGAAAGTGTGATATAAAAAGGCACGTCATGAACAAATAAAGTTATACATAAAAAAAAAATAATAAAAACCAACCGAAAGTAAAAATAAAAGGAAAAAAATAAATAAATAAATTTGCTGGACTAATTTTGTATTATATTATCAGCAAGACTTGTAGTTTGAGGGATGAAGAAAAAAAAAATATTCACAAAACAATAAAAAGGGAAAAATGTGCTGTTTAAAAAAAAAAAAAAAAAAAAAAAAAAAAATAGATGTATTTGTTATAAATATAAAATAAAAGTGTACCAAGAGAGTGAGAGAGAGTGGGTGCAAGTTGACTGTTGGGTTGTTGTTCAATGAGGGTTGATTTTGCAAAGGGTGGAAAGTTGATAAACAGTTACTCTCATCTGTACACAGTCTCTTTCTCTTTGGGTGTGTAGGAGAGACTTTGCACTCATTCTTGATAAGAGAATAAAAAAGTGAGTGTCGGATAGGGAAGGATAAAAACGATGCTTAAAAAAATTATTATATATATACTGTATGAGCTCGGTGTACTGATACATTAACACCTTCAAGGGTGAAAAACGAATTACTCATTTTTTCTTTTTTTTTTTTTTTTCTCTTTTTTAAACCTTAAAAATACGAGGGTTTTCCTGTTGACAGAAGTTGAAGTATTTTACTAACGTGCTGGTATTATTATTTGTTTTTTAAATATAAATTTTAATTTTCATATTTTTAATTCAAGAGAAATTTGTAATGTAGATTTTTTTTTTTTTAAAATAATATATACCTTTGCAAGACAAATTAATTTTATTAAAAATACAATATCAAATTGAAGATTCATTTTTTTATCAGTTACACTCTTTATCTTTTGAAAAATAATAAATTTATATTTTTTAAATTGAACATATGAAATTTATTAATATTTACAAAATACTTTTGAATATTTTTTATATGAATACACTGCTTATGATGCATTTTGCAAAAATGGAAGAAAAAAAAATATTTATTTTTCGCTCTAGATCGTTTGTAAGTAACATCCTGAAGTGTTATTTTCACTACTTATATGTAACACGATATGGTAGTAGTGCTTTTTGATGCTTACTTTTTAAAAAAAATTGAAATATTTTTTTATAAAATTTTATTTTTATTATTTCTGTATCTTTCTTTTCCAGTATGTAGACTCGAGTAAGTCTTGTCTTGTACTTGGACTTTGTATGTGCAAAATACATATAAGTATTTTTTTTTTTTACGAGTTGAGTGCCTCGTACCATTTTTGCAACTTGCATGTGTTGCCACATCTATATGAATATGGTATTAAAAATACGAATATCATAACACATACACAGTCGAATATTTATACTTCTGTATTTGTGTTTTTTGCGTATTAAGTACACATACTTTCATTTTCCATTGAAAATATGAATGAGCGAGTTGATATGATATACATAGCATGACTCACTTTACATTCAGGTATATTTTTTTTATTCTTTTATTTTTTTTTCAATTGTGCATGCACAATATGACGATATTTACCTAGATGATGATGAAAAAATAGCTCAATTCTTTTTATTTCTCAGAACAATTTAAAGTAAACAATAAAAATTATAAAGCTTTTAATTTCATCTAAATTATATTTACGTAAATTATAAAATAATTAAAATCAATTTTGGTATTTTTCAATCAATTAAATGTAAAAATATCATTTGAATATATTATTATCAATTAAAATACTATTTATTTTTGTTTATTATTTTTAATTCAAACTTTTCATATTAAAAATAAAAAAAAACTTGAAAAAAAATTATATAATGTCAAGACTTTTATAAACATGTGGCCCCGTTGGCATCAAGTAATTTTCTCTCTACATTTATTTTTCATTTCCCTCTTGGTGCATTGCAAACTTCATCTTTTAAATGACACAAGTCTTCTCGTAAAAAACTTCTCCAAAAAAAAATCTATATATTTATGAATTTTTAACATCAAACAACTTCACATAAATGCGGAAAAAAAAGGAAAAAAATCATAAAATTTCAATCATACTAACATTTTATATCATTTTTCTTTCTCAAAATTAAGTATTTCTTTTGTTTTTTCTGTAACTTTATTATATATATATATATAAAAATATCCAATTAAAACTATTAGATGTATTTTTTTTCATCTTAATATTTTAGAAAATTGAATTCAGAGCACATTTATGCTTTTCCATAACCAGTTTAGACACCATGTACACATCTTCTTCATACATGGAATTATAAAGTGTACGTGTTAGTTTTGTCTCTCATACAAACACACATAATTCTCATATCATAAAATCTATATAAACTTCTTCTGACTTGACGTCAAAGTTGCGTAACTACACACACACATTTATTGGGTATCTTTTGATACAAGCAAAAGCACTAGATATCGCCAAAAGTTAAATTTTGCCGGCAGGTATAACACATATTTTTGAATATCATAAATCTCATCGCAAAACAATTTATTTTTTTTTCATTATCATCTCCCATTTATATACCTAAACATTCAAAATAATATTTACCAAAAATACGTCATATTCAATTTTTAATTTACCCATTTTTTTTTAATATAAAAAAATATATTTCTTATCAATTTCTTGATGTATTTTTTTATTCTCAATTATGTGTGTTGTTTTGTATTTTATGTATTTTAATTTATTTATTTTTTTCGAGTATATAATTGTGTCTTTATTGCATTTGTGATAATAGAAATGTGGAACTTTACGAAGCACAATAAACATACCTTAATTCAAAGAAAAGTGTTATCGGTCGTAGCCTAGTTTTGCAGGTAATACATATGAAATAATATGTATATAAATATAAACATTATTCATTTATTTATATCGGATATATAAATATATATTAAATAATTTCCAGTAGATGAAATTGCATTTTTTTTTTTGATCACATGAAATTTTTATTTATATAATATTTATTTATGTTATGAAGAGGTTTATATTTTTTTATCTGAATAGTTAATAAATATAAAGGTTATTTTATCATGTCTATAACGAGTAGAGTAGATGATTATTTTTAGCTGTTTTTTTTTTTTTTTTTAATCAATTTATCTATCGTGCATTTCTTGTCTTCATTTGGCTTTTCTTAATGCGCGATAAATGACGTAACTGCCTGATGTTTACGCAAGACAAAAAAAAAAAATATATATTTCTATCTAATGATCTTCTAACGAGTTTTATATGTCTTTACTTTTTATTTTATTTTTTTTATCGTATTGTTTTGTACCATTTGTGACATGCACATGCGACAAATGAACTCTTTTTTTTTTTTTTTTCGTGTCAATTTTAATTTTCTTTAGCCACAGGTGGCACTTTTATTATTTAACACATTTTTATTATTATTTTTGCACTTGTTATTTATCTTATTATTTAGAAAATATATTCATAAATATTTTCAAACAACATTTATTATCTGGATTATATTTGATTATTTATTTGAAATATATTTTACAATTTTATTATATCCAATTGAATTATTATAATTACAATATCGAACTTTTTTTCTTTTCTTTTCTATTTTTATTTTATTTATCAGATGTCGTTTATTTTTTGATACGACTATTTCCATTTATTTTTTTTCCAAATAATTTTTTAATATTTTTATCATATAAATTTATTAATATGATAAAACAATATTTTTTTTTTTTTTGTTAAAAGACAGTTTGGTCATACAGCGAGTGTTAAAGTTTTATAAATTTAAAATAAAACTCTAGACGAGGTCAAATTTTTGTATAAAATAAAAAAAAAAAATAGTAGATTTTATATAGTGTATATTTTTTGATATGAAATTTTATTTTTGACGATGGACACTCATACACATAAAAATTTTCGGGATAAAAATGTCGATGGTGCCGTTTCGTCGGGTTGCTTTAATATTTTTTATTTTTTTTATTTTTGACTCGTCTAGTTTTCTATCCAGTCAATTTTTCTTAGCATTGATATACACTGTCACATATATGTTGTATATAAATGTATGAATATTGCATTTGTGTATAATAAAGTAACTTGTATATATGAATTTTATTTATGATCATAAGTCAGGGGATTTAAAAATGCCTGATTGCAAATACTTGTAAGCATCATTCGCGTGATGTTTGTTCTTGATAAGATATAAGTTGCAATCGTAAAACCAATTTTTTTTCCTTCTTTTATATTCACCACATACATTTATGTATTTACCTGGTAAATTAAGACATTCTCGTTTGTACTTGACTATGCCAATTCAATTTTATCCCGCATCTTATTACAATATCAACAGATATATTTTTTGAAAAAAACAAAATTAATAAATAAACATGTCGTAGAATAATTTACATAATAATCAAATGGTTTAATTATTTTAAATAATAAAATTATTTAATGATAAAAAATACTAGTAAAAATCTATTATGACAATTATTTATTTTTTCTTTCGATCAATTACATATACTTTCATTTTATACATAAAATTTATTTGAATAAATTCATACAAAATAATAAATAAAATATGAAATAACATGTTGAATCAGCTTTTATATAGAATTTTTTCTTTTTCAATAATTTTATTATTTTATTTTCTTATTTTCATTTTGATTTCAAGTACAGCTTTTCTGTATTTTATTTTCTGAATTTATATATTAATAATTTTTCTCTGTATATTTATTTTTTTATTTTACTATTTGATTATTATCAATTTCTTTTCTTTTTCAAGTCTATCGTTTTCATGTCCGTTTGAATTTGTAGATATACAGAATAGTTGGTTTTATTTATAGCTGGTAACTAGATAATAAAAAAACAAAAATAAATTGGAAGAATAAGAGATGAAAAAGAAAAAAAAAAGGTGATTTCATTGGGACGAGAGGGTAAGCAATCTTCCAAATTGCCGGACTTGGATATAAAATTGATTGGCCCAAAAGATATCGCGTCAGCTGTCTCGCGGTCACGTTTTCTCAACTACCACAAATACAAATAGAATAAACATACCCACCCATCCACCACCCACCCAGATATACACACATATATTTGTCAATTTTTATATTATTTCTTTGAATGAAATTTACTTTTTTTTATGTCTTTTCATTCGTTTCTGGACCAATTGAATGTTATTTTATCTTTTGAAAATGATATATCAACGAAAGAAAAAAAGAAAAGTCATTTTTCACAAGTTGGACATGACATTATATTATGTAATTTAAAACTGGCATTTTTATGATCAAGTTGTCGTGTTAAAGTACATCGTCGCGAGTATATACATTACATTTTGATGAGGATAAAAGAATAGAGTTAAAAAATAATAAATAGATATAAAAATAAATAATAATAATTGCGATAAAATAAAAAAATAATTGTTTTGATGGGAAAAAAATGTGTAATGAAATGACAATAAAAAAAAGCTTTCAATACGTAAAGTTTTATCTTCAATTTGATTCCACTATTAGCAGATGAAATTATTTTTATTTTCTTTGTTTTCTCATTGTTTATTTATCACTGGGTTCTTTTTAGGGTTTTTGGCTATTTAAAAATTTATTATATCTTTTAAATGTTGTAAAAAATAATCCATAGAGCTTTAAAACTCTTCTAAAATTTCTAAATATATATATACAACAACCGGGTGTGTAGATTTATTGTGTTACCTTTTCTGCGCACGTGCGTTTGTCCTCGACTATTTTGTTACATGAAATATAAATTCTCTCAAATAAAAAAATAAAACATATATAAAACTGCAGTATCGTCAAATTTTCAAAAGAATTCAACAGTCACGAAGTTGCTTATTCAACAGAAACATCTAAGGTATTTGATTCTATAACTCAAAAAAAAATATATTTTTTTTTTTTTTTATATTCAATTTGCAAAATACGCGAATCTTTTCATATAAAAGAAAAAAAATAAATAAAAATCAGCTGAGTTTATGAATTTTTAAAGAAAGAAAAGAAAAAACAATACAAAAAATTAAATTTTTGTATAGAAAAAATGCAACAAAATGATGAGTTAGTTAATTTGTTGATTTATTTTTGAAAAATATCTCAACAATTTTGTTTTATTATTTTTTCAGAGTTTGTATATTTTGTCGTAATTATGCATGTATGAATGAGAAATATGTTCAAACAAAATAATGCCTCAGATAAAATAATGGATTGAGACAACTTGCTCGTTGGTTTATATGAGCTTTTAGAAATTCACTTGGCCTTTTTGTCATCGTATAACACATATGTATGAATAAATAAGATAATAGGAAAATTTTAGATGTTAGGTGTTGTGTAGTTTTTGAGCTGAAAGGCATTTCTGAACAATATATATTATATTCTAATGTATATATGTATGAACATGTTGAACTGTCAGACACATATGTACAAGTTGTACTCGTACAATTGGTGGGGTAGTTGTTGGTTGTCGTAAGCACAATCGGTAGTTGGTTCATGTGTTTGCTAAAATGTGATGATAATGATAATGATGATGATGATGGTGATGGTGATGATGATGATGATGATGATGATGATGATGATAATCAGGGTTGTTAAGGTATGAGTGTTTAAAATACGTACGTGCTGGACACACTGAGTTAGTGTGATTATTTTAGTTTGATATTTATGGTGATTTTTAGTTTAATATTAACTCACATTTGTTTGCTGAAATTATCCTCTAAAACTCCTCATTTTAAATTATTTTTTTACTATTTTTTTAAAGCTCTAACTTGAATTACAATTAAAAACAATATAATGTTACTAAAATGGTTTTTCAATTTATTCTTTTGTCAATAATTGAAAAGTATTTTCAAATAAACTTCTAGTTATTTTCTCTCACTATTAATCCAACTATTTTTCTATTAACTCATTCAACATACATTTAAAAATTGATTCCATTAAAAGCTTTTACATGATGACATTATACATTTAATTAAATTAAAAACTGTTGGCATAAAAAAAATATAAATAATAATTTATTATTGAAGCTATTTAAATGAAAATCTTGGTAATTTATTTAAATCATTTTTTTTTTTTTTTTTTATTTAAATACTTTAATCAATTTATTGACAAATTTTTAAAAGTTTTTTTGATAATAATAAATAAAAAATATAATTTACGATGTATTTTATTGATGTAAAATTTATTGTTCAGTTTTATAATATTACGAGATTGAAAATACTGATTGATACTGATTTTTGTAACCCTCTTGATAATTTACATTGCAATCATTTTAGCGAGATTAATAATATTTTTAGTATGCAGCGAAGAGTACCATCAACCCCAACTCTACTCTCCCTTTTTGAAATTTATATTTTTTTATTTTTATATATATATATACTTTAGTTTTGCCAATCCGAATAATCGGTGCATCGATTTTAATTCGTTACGCGTACTGCACTGAGCTCTGTAAAAGGATCTAGAATATTCGATGCTTCACGTGACCCTAGACATTATCCATTCATAAGCTGGGATTTAGAGGGTTCCATCGTTCACATTTATTTATTCTAATGCAATCGAGTACTATACATCTATGCATCTGTATATATATGCTTCATTAATATCTATTTACGATAAATTATTTTTTCAAGTTATATTTTGAAAATTTATTTTCATTGTTTATTCATTTTTTTTTTCATTAAAGTTTATTGAGAATTTGTGCATTGTGTGTGTATTTTACAATCGAAATTATTAATAATAATACTGAGGAAAAATTCCAGTCACGTGAACTGTAATGATACGAAAAAAAACGCCATTGAGTTTAAAGATCAGGTGCACTTTGAAGTTTATATTTATGTGGTTTGTTTTATTCGTAATGTTTTTTTTATTTTTCCGATGAAAGGCGAAACTTTCTCAGCTTTCATCAACGTGTGTGTATATCATAAACACAATTCTCATATCAAATATTGAATTGTATCTTTATAATTAGACACTCAATTCTACGTAATGGAATTATAAATTGATGAAATGTTTTTTAAAATAAAACATTATTGATTGATGCTCTGAGGGTATTTAATTTTTTAAAAAATCAGGGAATTTATCAAGTAACAAGAGGGTTTTTCGAAATGTTTTTTTCCATATAAAAAGAGTTTAAAAATATAATTTATAAATGTTACGATGCCAGAGGGGCCGTGACTTTTGTGTTGAGGGCAGTTACTGTGAATCCGGTGTGGTCGTTTCAGTGCAGCCAGAAGAGTTGGAGCCCTCCTCTTCCTGTTTCTCAGTTGTAGAAGACAACATCAGGAAAGGGAGGTAAAAACTGGATAAAAAAAAATTAAACAAAAATTTTTTAAATAAAAAAAATATAGCTTATCTTATGCTTGACAAAATCTCTGTATATATTTTTATTTTTTTTTTTACAACAAAAATATACTCTGGGTTGGAAAAAAACATTATGTTTTTGACATTTGCTTTTATTTTATGTATTATTCAGTAGAAAAAACCAAAATTGTTTTTTAAATTTTACTTGATTTGTTGGTTTTATTATTGATAACATTTTTTTTTTCTTTTCATTAATGAAAAGTTTATTTTTTTTATTTAAATTTATTTGTCAGCTGATATTCAGACTGGTCGATGGAGTCGTAAATCGAAGTTTCAGTTGACTTGTGGGTTGTATAAAATTTATATAAAATGTTGAATGTGTGTGGTTGGCTACTTTGGTAAAATCGTAAATTCGTGAACGTGCCAAGTACGCCAAAGAAAATGGTAAAAGTACTGTTAAAACGAGAGCAAGAAAAATAAAAAAAATCAACTGAAAAAAAAAAAAAAGGAATTTAGGGTGAATCGTTTTAGTAATATATGTGATGTTGATGTCTTCTTATACGTATACATGAGATATATTTTTTTAATGCTTATATGTGTAAAACTAGACAGTTAATCTTTTCAAATTTTCGCAAAATTGAACACTAAAGAAAAAGAATTGTTCAAGCAAAATCTAAACATAATTTGAGTTTAAAAATATTTTTAAAATTTCATAATAACTTGATGTATTTTTATTCCTTTGAAGAATAATTTTTCTTTTATTTTTTATTTAAAAAATGACGAGATTACTGTATTTTTTTTCGTTTTGAAATCTTTTTCGAGTTCATAACTACCTCAAACAGGATAACAGTAAGACTCAACGTAAAACTAGATCTTCTAAATCCCGTAATTTGCTATCCAAGTCCAGGCAATTCCACCTGCGATCAACTCGACTTGAAAGCGTCTTTATTTTAAGTCCCATCGAGTATTCAGTTTCATTTTATTTATTTATTTTTTTACCATTTAAAAAATTTATTTATTATTTAATAATTTAACATAGTTATTACATATATTTATTGTTATCTACGAGAATTTTTTCTGCAAGGATAAATTAAAAAATAAAATAACAAAAAACAAGTAAATATTTTTCTCTCAAGAATTTTCACAAAGCACAATATTAATATTAAAAAAATGTATGAAAAATTCACCAAAAACAAAGTTACCTCTCATTGCAGTATATACTAGCGTGTATATATTTATTTTGTATTTTAGAATATAAATTGGTGCTTGACCTTTGGCTCCATCATGATTTTTATAGTCTACCAGAATTATATACAGTAAACTCTCCTCGCATCTTCATCGATTTTCAAAGCGCGTTTTAACAATAAAAGAGAAAAAAAATATACATATATATACAGTACGAAAGAATGAAAAATATAAAAAAGAAAAAAATTACAGTCAGAAGGCATTTCTAAACTTGATGTATACAAAAGGGACGGTGAAGACGAGATCGAATCTCAGTTCGACCCTCGCGGCACTTGAATCATTCCATACATGACAAGTCATTTTTTTTATTTATTTATTTTTATTTGGGTTTTCGGATTCTGAGTGTGTCTAGTCATCAGAGCTTTTTCATCAAAATTATAATCCATGTTTGATCAAGTCATATTGATAGTTCATTTTGTTATTTTATCATCCAGCAAATTTCAAACTAATCAAAATCACGAATAATCGTCGTCAAGATAAATACGTACAATATGTTTTAGTAAATACATTAACCTAATATCCTAAAAGCTCAGCTTTGCTAATTATCTAATATTTATGAAGGTAAAAATTAAAGTTTGACAAGATTAATCATACCAGGTTAATTATAAATTTGGATACAAAATTATTAGCAATTTTTCAATGAATAAACTATGTTAGTTGTGTAGTATCAATTTGAAATTTATCCTGTAAATTTATATTTTTATAACAATTAAATTTCGACAAACACCAGCCAAAATAATTTCATCTGGAAACATGAGTGTACTTCGGAAGTACCGTCGTTAAATTTGTATCGATGGATAACCGTAAATGTCTTCATTTTCAATGTATCGATAGGAATTTTGGCAAAGTGATAGAACCATAAAAATAAAATATACTCTCGCTTGTATTAAACAACCTCATTCGAAAGTTATATGTATGCTTGATAGTTACTATTTGTCTTTTTTTTTGTAAAAACATGTAAATGTGTATTACAAGTTTTGGAATATTACGGGATAATGTTACTCGATCAGAACAGAGTGTTATACATCAATAAAAATAGAGAAAAACACCTACGACATAGCATAATAAAAGAGGAAAAAAAAATCGTAAGCGAGAAAACTGGTAGTCGGTGAACAAAGTGTGGTTGACTGTATAGTTTCTATCATGTCATGGGTCATATATTTCTACCGCCAACGATGCGTATGCCATTTTATTTTTATTTCCTACAATTTATATTTTTTATTATTTAAACTTTAAAAAAAAAAATAATAATAATGAATGAAAACACGTTAAATCCATTTATTTTTTTAGCATAAAATGTTAATGAATTGTTGAAAAATTTTGTCAACATTTATTTAATACTTTAAAAGTTTTTATGTTGAATTTTTTTTGTGGAGTTTTAAAAATTAAATTTTTTAATCAATTACACTAAGGGGGGGTAGAAATAAAAATAGATGAATATTTTTTTCATTTTATAAATTCAATATCTTTGTATGTTTATTTTTTTATTTTGTTATTTCGCTGCCGACAATGAGTCTTAACCGCATTCGTGAAAATGTATATTCCTTTAGGCGTAATTGCCCCTCGAAAAGAGGTTTGCTCTTGTATATATGAATATAGTCTACATTGCAAAAAAAAAAATAATAAAATAAACATAATAATAGCGTAAATAAATGTACAAGAAATAAAAGTGTTGGTGAATTTGAGTGTATGAAGAAACAAAAAAATTATAATAAAATAATACATAAAAGCAGTGATATAAAATTTAGGCGTTAATCAGAATTTCGTTTTTACACTTTAACCACACTTATTTATTATATTGTGTCTTATTTTCTGCTATGTATAAATCACACCCTTATTTTAATGCAAAAAGCGAAAACTTTAGTCTACCCTCGGGGCCCTTAACAAGACCATACAAAAAAGGGGTAAAAAGGATTTTCTATTGTAACCATTTATACAATTACGTGTTTTTTATTTTTAACAGAAGTTTATACATTTCATCTGTCAAAGTTTTAACTTCTCTTTCCACCGCAAAAATTAATAAAAAAAAAAAAAAACCCCCATCTAAATCAGCTCCAATTTGGTGAAGAAAAAAAAATTTAATTATATTATTTCATTTTTTTTTTTTATCTCAATTATTTATTATATTAAATATTCCAAAGAAAATTAAAAGTTTTTCAAGTTCAAGTTTGTATGGGTGTGTGGGTATATATATTAAAGATAATTAAAAATAAAAATCTCTAGAATTTTAATACGCTTGCGTGTCGAAATAGAGAGGAAAAAGAGGAAAAATAATTTAAATAAAATGGGAAGGTGATTCTCACTAAGTGTGTTAGCATAAAAAAAAATTATAAAAAAAAATCTTCATATATGCATGCAATAAAAAAAAATAAATAAATTTAAAAAAAGCTCGGTATTCGAGTGTATAAGTGCACATGCATTTTGAGTGCGTTTGTAGATGCGTAGCACACACGTGCTATTGATCGCGAAAGTAGCATAGTCCTCTCCTCTCATCTCGCGGGTTATATAGCAAACGCAGCCAACTGCAGGGGTGCAAAACCGCATTTTCGCTAACTCTATTCTCTTAGGAATTATTCATATACATATATCTAACTCTCTTTATTCATCTATCGTTTCTATTCTCTCATTTACCGAATCCAACTTACTATACGTATCTAATTCTCCTTCATGTCTCACTGCGAATATATATTTCAGAATATCCATTGCGACCCCAAAACACGCACAAAATCCCTGGGAATAATTTTATACAATATTGCAATTTGTTCAAATAATAAAATAAAAAAAAAATCACAACTTAATTTTATTATTTTTTAATTAAAAAACAATATTTTAATGCATAAAAAAGATTTCACTTCTATGAGCTTTTTAAAGCTCTCCCAAGATAATAAATTAATTTAATTTAAAAATTTTTTTTTCTCATTACAATCATAAAAAATGCAAATGCAAATGCACTGACTGGATGAAGTCATTGTCATAAAGTATAACATGAGGTTTTATAGATTTGTATACATGTTATTTTAAGACGGTTGTTTTTTTTTTTTTTTGTTTTTTATTATATTTTGTTTGTTTGTTTCATGGAATATATATGTATGTATTTATATAAAAGAGGGTAGTTTGAAATAGATAGTTAAGCGTGGCATATTCAACCCTCATTTCTTAGTACAAGTCTGGCTTTATCGTAACCCTCCTCTATCATTATTCCAGTACATTCCCGGAACCACATAGACATTTTGTATGCCTACCTATAACCTGTGGTCTTTCTACGCCTTCAACCCTAACGTCGTGAAACTTCAATCCCTCACTACATAAACTTCTATATACCCTTATATATATATATTTTTTTTTTTTTTTTGTACACTTTATCCAGACATTTTCTTTGCAACCCCCTTTGTTCCCCATGAGGCGCCGCCGTCAGTTGGGGGGCATTTTTATTGATGTTAAACACGCTAGGGTGGTGTTTCATCGCAATTGCTCATGGTACACATGAATTACCCAACAAATTTACCTAGAAAAAATAACACATAAAAAACAATAATAAGTTTTTATTTTACCCCTAGTTATATTGCTGAAACTATTTTTTATATTTTTTATAAAACATATGAGTGTATTGATAAAATCAAGTTTGAGATTCTTTTTTTTCTTTTGGCAATCATAGATGGTTTAATTATTTTCATATAAAGTTTATTGTATTTGTGGTATTTAGTCAGTGTAATAAATTTATAAGTGTATTTTCTCGGTTAAAATTTTCGTCTGTTATCATGCCTGGTTACCTTTGAATTTATATATCCACAGAGAATCAGAGACATGATAATAATACAAATTTTGATGTATATTCAAACGATTGGTTATTCTCTTCGACATTTACCAACGATTATATTCATGCTATGCTTGTGAAAATTAATTTTGTGTGTTTGCGTGGAAAAGCCGTTTGTATATGTATATATAATGTGCCTCTTGAACAATCACAGATGGATGAACGCATTCCTGAACAGAGAATAACCAATGCGAGTAAAGTGTAGGGGTTGAATTTGATAATTCATGAAATGAAAAAAATTAACAATAGCTCTTAAATTCGCCCCGAAAAAAATATCATTTTTATATATCAAATTTCATTTTAATCTTTTATAAATCCACAACAATTTTTCGACACACTATTTTGTGTACAAGTGATTGTTAAATAATAAAATTCAATAAAACTAAATCATTTATTATTATTTTTTTTTTCATTTTCCATCTAATAAACTTTGTGATATTTTATCTATAAAATCATCCCCTATTATTAGCTCAATAATATTTGTATAGTAAATTTAACAGTGTAAGAAACACGTTAGTTTAATGTCTCGAACGATTTAAAGTTTTTTCTTTTGTATATTTATAAAAGTGAAAATTGGTTTTTCGTGCGGGTAACATGGCTGTGGATGCCATTAAAGCAGCTTCAATAACATCTCTCACAATAAAGTGTTGGATGTAATACCCGTACATGGTTACAATATGTATATAGTACGACATAATCATGATACAACCAGCCACTTCTCACACACAATCAAAATATATATAAATACAACAATATTGTATAGAAATCTTGTGATAATATGTACGTTCACTACTGTTCAGACTACATGAAAACGTTTATTTACCCTTATGTATAATACCTTGACAACACACACATATGTTTGACAATTTACAGCAATACCAAAGAGGAGGAAATAAGGGTCACTGAGAGGGTAAAAAGATAGGAGAAATTGGGGGAGGTTGAGGGTGAGAGTGAAAGAAGAGAATGAATTAGGGATGGCAAAAGGTCAAATATGCATTCAACTTTGACTAGTGATATTTAAGTTTGTATTTTATGTATAAAATGTTTGAGTTTATATTGTGTTTGAAGCTTATATACAATATATTTTTTCTTTCTTTTCATCCCTTATTGTTTATATCCTTCTCTTATACACGTTATATTGAGCTTTATATAAAAGCTAGTAGCGTGTTTGCATACTGCATGGTTATCGCCTTACTTTTCTTTCAGCACTTTGCGCATTTTAACACAATATACGTTAGTCTTCGTTATCGTTAGCATATATTGACTATACCTTTTTATATTTATAATACTAACCAGCCTGAAATTGTCTCACTACATATATACTTTTTGATTTTTTTCCTCAATTTTTTTCTATTCAATTCACTTATTCTGTATAGTTTTATTGGGTAATTTATATTTATTCTTTTTTCATCAATTAATTTGATTAAATTTTATTAAAAACCATTGAATTTATATTCATTTTAGTTTTATTATTTTTTATTTTCAATTTCATGTGTTTAATGGTTTTGAAATTTTTTTCAAAATGATATTGGTTTATTTAATTTAATGTTGATTGATTATTTAGAATTTATATTCCATGAAAGCATTAATTTTGAATTATTCATTTGATTTAATATATATTTTTAGCTATTTTTATTTGAAATTTTAATTATTTTTTTTAATTGTTAAAGATAATTTCAATTAACACAAAGTAATAAATTTTCTTTTAGAAAATTGAAAAGAAGAAAAAATAATAAATAAATAAATTAAAATATATAGAAAACGCATGTGTTCGTCAAAGTAATAAATGAAGGAGCTATTTTAGGGTCGAATTGCAGGTTGATAAAGGAGGGGAAGGATATTTTTGTATAAAAATATTTTATGTATATATATAAAATACATATGCAATAGTATATTGTGTGTTGTATTATTGTATATATGTAAAAAAGTTGACAGGGCATATAGAATAGGCACACGAAGCTTTCCAGTTTCATTCTCGAGCGCGTTAAATTAATTACGACGAGAGCTATCATTTATTTTCATTTCCCCCGCGGCATGGTACAAACGTGCACGATTCACATCCCCATTTTACCCAACATCTCGCTTTTTTTTTTTCATTCGTATATACATTTTGTATAGATATATGCACCCTTTGGCCAAACACTCTCGCAGCCTAACAATGCAACGAAATCCAAATTATTGTTTACGAAGAAAAAAAAAAAAAAATTATATAAATAAAATATTCTCTACAGTATAAAAGTTTTTTTCGATAAAATTTTATAATATTACATAATAATTTAATAAGTATTGCGAAAAGCTTTGAAATATCGATTGAAAATATCGATAAATATTTTAAAACAAAAATAAATAAAATTTATGAAATAAATTTTGCCTTAAAATAAAATTAATTAAAAATAATTGAATTATAATACGAGAAAATTAATTTTAAATGTCATTTATACATAGTTTTCTTGAAAATGAAAATGAAGAGAAATTAGCTTAGTCGATGCTCCTCCAAAGTTTTGTGATTTGATTATGAAATTAAAATATAAAAAAAAAAATTGCATACATGAAAATATTTGAGTATATGTGTAGAAAGCAGCAAGAGTTATAGCCCAACACTGTCATATACATAGAGAAAGGTTTTTGCCACCGAGTTTCGCGAAGATGAAGCCGTCGCGTAATTACC
Organism: Aphidius colemani; assembly: GCA_030523065.1. NCBI lineage: Eukaryota > Metazoa > Arthropoda > Insecta > Hymenoptera > Braconidae > Aphidius > Aphidius colemani. Next base: position 50,821 of record JAPYYR010000026.1, on the reverse strand, counting down.
GGCCTCGTTAGGCGAACGAGAACAGCGAATATATATAGTACTTTGCACACGCCAGTGTCACTGGGACTCGTATTTAATTAGCATTATCGTCTTGCGTACATACCAGACACTATGCTTTATTAAAGACCCAACGTAACTCTTGTTTGTTATTGTTACAAACTTTTTTATTTATTTTTTTTTTTTTCTCTAAAATTTATATCTTTTATTTTATTTTGTCTTTTGTGTTGATTTTTTCTTTTATGTAATTTTTCATTTTTCATTCTTTTATCTCTTATTATACCTTTTTTCCATTATTTTATTTATAATTATTTCATCTTTTTCTTTTTTTGTAATCGACATGTATCTTTTGTTGTCCATAAAACCCCAAAAAAAAAGCGAAAAACTAATTTTTTTTTTTAGATTCCTTTGCCTGCTATAATCACTGTTATTCATGGTAAATGGACCTCTTGCGTAATTATATCCTTGGGCTTTTTATACGAGCCTTTTTTTTATTTTTTTTATCACACGCATTTCTACGAGGAATAATAACAATCAAAATAAATTTTCATTTAATGTTATTCAAGTCTATATTTATAATTAAAAAAAAAAAATATTATTCAGTTAATATTTTTCGTTTCTTTTAAATTTCCATTAAAATTTTTTTTTATTATAAATAATTTATAACTTCATTTCGATGTAATATTAAAATTATATATATATTTTTTTATTCTCATTAATTTAAAGTTGTTAAATGAAAAAAAAAATGAATATATTTTTGTGTACTTTTCACCTTTTTTTTTTATCATGTAGTTAAATTGACGTCATCAGTGTAAAATAAAATTTATATTTACTTTTGGATCATTTAGGTTTTAACTCACTTTTGCACTTTTTAGCCTTTAGCAATTTTATCAGCATTATAAAATTTATTTTTGCGTTAGCTTTATTTATGTATAGGCTTTCAATATTATAAATTTGATTGGTAATATCGTTATGAGCATACTGATGATTCCCTACACATTTCTATGTTGTGTTCCATTTACTCCAACAATAAAACCGGTTGTTGTTACATTTGTTCTTCTCCTTTTACTGAAACCACTTAACTTGTTCTTTTAACAACATTTTATATACATTTTTATTTCATTCGGTACCTGGTGTACCTGGTGTATTCATTCAACTCAATTTTACTCATCACCTTGAGTAAAGTAAAAAAAAAAACTACGTATATAAATAAAATGTAAAATAATAATTCATTAATAGCATATCACGTTCTTTTTTTTTCTTTCATTTATGTTCAATATTGATTGATCATGAATTTTTTTCCCTCCCAAAGATGATGTGTGATTAAATTTACGAGAGAACGAGATATAGATAAATTTATTTGAGAAAGAAAAATAATAATAAATATTGTAAAAGTTTAAAAATTATTAATGTATGATGAAATGCATGTGTGTCTAGACAGTGATAGCAAGTTATGTATTTTAGTATAATACATATACATGAACACATTTATGACTGGTTTGGATTGGATGTGACATGGTGAGTGTACACGACACCCACGGCAATCACCGAGGTGTAATTCGTTTTACTGATCTTATCGTACTTTTATCAGTTCTGGATTTATCTTCGTTCGATGTAATTTTTTTTTTCATTTATTTATTCATTTATTTTGTTTATTTCATGTTCCCCCTTTTTTTTCATTATTTTATTTGCAATTGTATAAAGATTTTTGATGTAGCCTTGACATAAATATATTTTTTGTTTGATAAAATATTATTTGGTTAATTGATTTATACATGAAATTAATTTAAAAATGTTTTTTTTTTTTTGTGTTTCAGGTAAGAACGAGAATAATTTACTTTTAATTTAATTGCTGATTGAAGCTGTTACATTTTATGGTATGAAATTTTATGAAAATAATCATTATACTTCTATTAAAATGAGCTTAATGATAATAAAATTAATTATCTTCCTTTCGTGACACAGACGATACGTTTAAAATTTTCTTATCAATTTATCGCCTTTGTCTTTTTATTGTAATAAAGCTTTCTCAATTTCATCTTGTTGACTCATTCCTGGACGTCTTCAACCCTCTTTATGAAATTTTTTTTTTTGTACTTTTTTAATAATATGATATTGACACGCGAATTACACCGGAACTTGCCTCTGTGATTTGTCACGAGGACTCGTTGTCACGCAATAAATACTCAAACACATTTTATCACGAACTTTCATCATGAACTTCCAACGAATCACAATGAAATAAATAATTCTATCGGTAAAACTTTTAAAAGAATTTTTATATACAAAAATATTTGACAAATTAATTTATAATAAACGAAAAAAAAAAAAAAAGCTCACATTATTAAATAGTAAATAATATATTCTTAAAAATATTATAAAACAATGAATCAATAGAGATGTATTTTACTTTTAAAAAAGGAATAATGAGGCATTACAAAATTCTTCCAGCTAAAAACATAAATTTATGTATTATGACTTATCTGATATCGAATAAGGCAATATATACGACATCAGCACCCATGTGAAATTTAAAAAGTAAAAAAATAAAACTAGGTTACAAACGATTTTTAACCAGAAACATTGCTCTACCCTATCCTTATATTTCTTCGAAAACCGTGAAGACTTATCGCGCATTACCCGGGGATTACTGTAGCGATTTCTCCTCCAACCCTGACGTGTTTCTCCAACTTTTAGTTGGCTCCGGAGTCGCAATTTTATTTTTTCTACGTATATTTCTGGCCCCAGGGTTTGGTAGACTCTTTGCAAAAGAACTCCATCCAGATGAGACAGACTGAGAGGAGAAAAAGATATCTAAAATTTTTGAAAAAAAAAGAGTGAAATAAAAATAATGGGTTTAGATAGAGATGAGAGTATTATACTGATGTATTTGTAGAGAAGGAAAGAGATGAGTAGATAAATACTAGGTATCGTCCAGGGAAAACTTAAATGTCCCAGTAAGTCACCAAGAACGTGAAACCATTCATCCTCAATACGAGATATCCAACTATTACGTTATACTGCTCTTATGTTCATGCAAGCATGATGTATACTGTGCCAAGGATATATGCGAATATATATTTGCACATGGTCACACATTTATGCTCACATTTACATCTTCAATATATAAACATTATTGGTATTTATGAACATTAAGGTTTGCATATACACTATCTGTATACATGAATTTGTGAAATTGAATATCCCTCCGGTTGTATTATAAATGGGAAAATTAATGAGATACTTTGATGTTCAATATTTGTCGTTCAAATCATTTTTTGTTTTATTTTTATTCCATCAAAATTAGGTAGAAAATAACAAGTGGCAAAATCATTAAATAAGACTTTTTTCAAAACTCTATTTAGGGAAAAAAAATTATTCTGTTTTACTTGAGTTGTTTTATTTCGAAAAAATAGTTGAATAAATATATTTAAGAAAAAAGTAGAGGATAAATATTATATTTTATAGTTTAGTTGTATAAAAGTGTTACGAGTGATCCATTAAGGTACCACTCCTCTTTTAAAACTCTTTTCCCGAGGGTCGTTTGTCGAAAAGTTTTTGTGGTAAGCCAGGTAATTAACGAGTACGTGAAAGACCGTTAGTTTTATACTATTTTCCCTTCTCAACCACTTTATACTTGTTCGTGTATATATATATATTACCAACTTAAAATACAAGACATATATAAGGGGTGATTTAACAACCCCAAACTGCCAGTATTGAGAAATTGACGAGCATCAAGATCGAAATCAAGATCGATTTAGATGTCTGCTAGACATAAATGCAAGTTTTATCTATTTATTTTTTCGCCCGGTTCTTTTTTTTTACTCTTTTATTCACATGGCGTCTGAATTTTCACATAAGATCGTCATTAAACGACTACTATATTGTTTTTTCGACTAACCTTCAATTACTCTAATTATCCTCGTTTCGAAAATGCTTTGAATCAATTTCGGTGGACGATAAAAGTAAATCTGATTTGTGGAGTAAAAAAAAAAAAGATGAATAAATAAATTAGGATATAAAAAAAAACAGTAAATAGGAAAACAAAGAGATTAAGAAAAAAGAAATTACGAGAGATAAAATGAGGAAATTAAGTTTGTTAGAGGCTGAGGGATCCCTCACAATTGCCAAAATAATACATAGGAAAGTCAAAACTTATAAACCCCCTAAAGTTACGATATATTATACACGTTAATAATTATAATTATAAATAATGTTTGCCAAAGTTTTTACTAATTTATAACAAACAAAAAAAGGCTATTTAATTATTATTCGAGTCAAAATTTCATTTCCTCACAACACATGATAATTAATTTACCTCCAAAAATTCATCACAACAATTGACAAATTTTTCATTAACAAAATTATCTTAATATTGTCAAAAAAATAATTTAATATCAAGATAAAAATATTATTTATCCTGTTGAGTGGTTGAAAATTTAGCAGAAAATAGAAAAATAAAAAAAAAAGTTGATCTACTAAGTGCGCACAAATAGAGCAACCATATTATCGCTTAAACTAGATTTTTTATTTTTACCATATTAGAGTTTGTGTCTGGCTTACATCGTTTTCCATATTTTGAAGTTGTATTTTCCCTTTTTTTTTATATATATATATATTCTTCAGAGTTTTATATTTAAATTGTATTTTTTTTCCTCTCGACTAAGAGGGTATAATGCTTGAATGCATTATATTATATATTTGGCAAAGTTTTTATGTATGTACTGCATGTAACAGAATGAATAGGACACGTGTGTGTGTAAACTGTTTTGCAAAATGTCTGTGTTGAATTGCAATACGAAGAGGTCATGTACGCAAATGTAACGCGAGAACCATAACCCCGAGTTGTGCTATAAACCGCCTACCCAGATAATAATATATACCGGATGTATCCATTGGGAAAATACACTCACATAAAATTTATACGTATACATGTGCTCAGTACAAATCGAGATATGCCTTAGCAGAAAGCATTATCAATAAGCATATCATATATGTGTATTATTTTCTTCTCAGTATAATCATTTGATAATCTTTTAATGTAATTATTTTGCGATATTAAAGGTATGAACTGATAAAATCGATTCATGTTTTTATTGGCTTCTTTTATTGTTAATATTTATTTAATTTTTATATCAATGCACTTCTACTTTTTTTAGCTTCAAATCAATGCTTTTTATGTGAACCAAATTTACGTTTATTTATTATACACTGCAGGGTAAATATATTTTACTTTGCGACTATATAAGTTTACAAAGTTATTCGGGATATTGAAGAGTATTTCAATTCAAAATCAGTTGAAATTGTCATTTGTGTTAATTGTTTTAAGTAACAAAGGGTGTTCGTTATTTACCTGTAAAAACTTTCGACAAAGTTTTCAAAGTATTTTGTTTATTTCGAAAATTTATTTAAAATATAATTAAAATTTATAATTGTATACGTATTTTTTTTATGTGTTTGGGAATTGAAATATATTAGTGCTTGAAAATTATGAAATGGTCAAGTGTGTTGTTAGGCTGTTTATATTCATAGAACATTATAAACAATGAATTTAAAATTCACATACTTGGCATCATAATAAAATGAAATATAATATGTATTAAAATAAAGACATTTTTAAAATGTCATTTCAGGTATTCTCGTTAAAATTGTAATGCATTAAACAGTCGTTTTTATTGCCATCAAGTCGAACAAATTGTTAGTTTGTTTATCATTTGATTCGTCTCTTAAATTCCAAGATATCTTCTGTCCACTTGAAAAAATATAAAACGACTTTTTAAGCTTTATTTATAGTATTTTAATATTTATTTATTGTACATACTTATCTTCTGAATTTTTAGTCTTGTTATTTCTATTATTTACTTGCAAAATAGCCTACGCAATTTTTTTTTTTTTGTGTTTCCAAGTTGTTCGCGATATAGGCCATACTTCAACACTTTTACCGGCAAATACGAGTGTCTAAGGTTTCCGGCGATAAACACGCTTCGGGGATATCTTGCTCGTGAAAAGTTTACCCAACAAATGTGAAACGATCCGATTCCTATCACAATCCAGCTCTTGGATATTTTATTATTTTTTTTTGTTATCTACCTCTTCATTCGAGTTAAGTAAAGAATAGTAAAACAAGCGAAATATGATAAAAACAAAAATGATGAAGAAATTTTTTGAAGAAGGTAATAAGAAAAAAAAAAACGAAATAATACAACAATGAAGAATAAGTTTTATATGTACACACACGTTGTTACACAAGTCGTAAAATGGAATAAAGTTAAGGGTAAGCTTACTTCCAATTTCGTTTTCCACTTTGCTAATCCATCCGGGCTGTAAATCGACTCTCATTCGATTTCCAGAGACCAAAAACTTTGGCCTCATTCTTTTTTCTCTTTTTATACATATACCAACACTACTTTTTATTTAATTTATTTTTTCATTTTGTTTTTGGCCACTCGTTGATTCTATTCTCCATACTTTTATTTTACTCTTTTTTTTTTTTTTTTTAATAATTTTTTTCTCCTATTTTATCAAGTAACTTTGCAGTTAATTATGTCTATTTTTGACCCCTCAAGTATTCCTCACCTACAACAACTGAAAAAAATATAATCAGCACGTGTGATTTTTTTTTTTTTTGAACCGCGTGGTTGGGTTTCAAGATTGACCTAAATATTCGGTAGCTCTTTTCATTTCTAATTAACCCTCCTCTCAGCGAAAACGATCGATCAATTGCTAAAATTCTATTCCACGTGCCAATGCTTGAGGATATCCTCTTTTTTTTTCTTCTTTTTCTTCAAAACTTGTTCACTCGTACAGAGAGCCTTCTCAGCCTCGTTTTATTCTTCAATGATAAAATAAGAGAGGGTGAAAAATGTACGTGAGAAACGAGTGACTAGACGGAAATCAATTTCAATCGGTTATTCATCATAAACTTTCAAGAACCAAAGTAGAAAGAAAAAATAATAATCAAAAAATCTTATGACGAATTGTTGAATTACTTAATACATTTTTAAACAAGAAAAATATTTTCAAGTTTATAAAATTTAAATATTCTCAAATTAGTTTAATATAAATATAATTTTTTTTTCTTTCAATTCAATATATTTTCTTTGAAAATAATATCAAATCAATTTTCATTGTTTTATTTGTCAAGAAAGTATGTTTATTAAAAACGAGATATATTTTTTTAAAGATCTTACAAATAACAAGGCAAAAACATAATTTATTTTCTTTTCTCCTCATCTTCTTAATAGAAAAATGAATGAAAAGAAAAAATTAGATTTCTGTTGAAAACAGTGAGCTGCATTGGTAACTTTTCATACAATTATTATCGAAACAAAAGAAAACAATAAAATGAAAATAACCTGGAAAAACATAACAAACAACATTTATACAGTAGCAATCCATATCTATTTTTCGATTTTTATTTTCTCCCTTGATGATGTTGAGGAAGAGCCACCAAGCATACTAGTGGACCTTTTTATGTAACAATAGCCATGAGAAGAAACACCAGGGGTTTGCTTCATGTGGTTGCAATATATATACATTGTATGTAGTACTTTCATCGAATGTCTCTCTCATTTTTCATTGCTTTCTCTTACCCTTATTTTTTTTATTTCGCCCCTGCATATTCTATACAGAGTTATACTGCTGTGTATACATGCACCCGCTGTGTAATCGCAATGAGATAGAAGCCCCGTGTGTTCAGAATCTAAAAGATATAGATGCACTAAATTCTCCATACATATATTCATCTGCACTAGTAGTAGTTTTGTATAACCTAAGCGCATGCTTGTTTCATTTCTCCTTCTAATTTGCTAAGCCAAACCTCCTGAGACTGGACAGCTTCAACTCGAGATCCTGGGTCCGAATTTCGAGCCTTCATTATTCTCCCATTGTATTGTGCCCTGGTCTATCCTTAAACATAAATCATGGTTGGCAATTGTGAGTATGAGGTATAAAAGACAAAAAAGAAAAGAGATACTGCGATGTACCAAGAGAGACAATGAAAATTTAGATATTTTAACAAACCAACTTTCATTTGGTACACCAATCTACGTGTTTACAACTAGCTTAATGCGATTTCTCAAGAGAGATATTAATATACTTTCCTAAAAATAACTGATTAAATCTGGACACCGATTCAAATTATAAAGAATTATCAATAATTTTCCGGTAAAATAGCTTAGATAGTACTTTTTTTCGAAAAGTTTAGTACACTAATCATTGTTGGTGATGTTATGATATCTATAATGGATCACGTGGATTGATTGCACTGGTGTGATTGATATAGAACATGGTAGTGGGTAGTGAAATAGCTGTTTGAATTGATGCTGGTGGGTTTTCTGTTGAAGAAAAATAGTATATAAATGGGGAACAATAGAGAGGCTGGTTGCAGGCCAATGTGCTGTAGACCATAAGGAAAAATAGAGTAAGACAGTAGGTAAATTAGACGAGGAAGAAGCAAATATAATATCGATGGGAATTGACCAGCTGGAATATATGTATGCATCAATATATGAATGCTATATTTAGTCTTTTCTATTATAATCAGACATATGATGATAAATCTGTCGCACACATGGGATATCAATTTTCAAAAATGATTAATCGATTTGCATATTTTTGTTTTTTTTTGCTTGTGAATATTATTTAAATAAACTTTTGATAGATTTGAACATTTCATGTAACATTGCTAGAATATTAATATTCATTTGTCAATCTTTATTTTATTTATTGCAAAAAAACAATTGAAAAAATACAAAAAGCAAATTTTATTTTAGGTAAAGAATTGACATAGATTTTTTTTTTAATTCAAAATCTCGGCTCTGAGTGAAAGCAATTTGAGGTTATAGGCTTTTGTGTTGACTTTTTTTATATAAAAAAAAAAAAAAAAAAAATACCGTTTTCATTTTAAATATTCTTGTATATTAACTGACGAGACAACGATTTACATTATGACAATGACAACAGAGAGAAAGAAACGCGCTTAAGCACCTTGTCCTACAAAGTTTCTATTTTTTTTCTTATTTCCACTGTGTCATTGACTCAGTGGGTATTATTCAAGCTGAACTATTCTTAAATTTTTTATTGAAATAATAATTCTCAAAGGCGTATGTGTCATGTAACTCATTGTATTCCTTTGTTTTTGATAATTTGATTAATTTTAATTGAAAAATATTATTTAATTTAACTTTAACACGAAAATTATGAGGATTTCGTCGAGTTTAGAAACAGTCATTGCGTAAAAATTGCAATCTCGTTAGGGTTCTTTCATGCAAACTCTAAAATGTTCACGTACTGAATTTAGCAGGGAAATAGTCGAAGTGGGCACTTGAAATTTTCGCTGTATATAACTGGTATTCCAAGGTAAAATTTCACACACGTACTTGTACTTAATACTCGTGTTAAAAAGGCTTACAAACTATTTGCGTATATGAACCTCAACGACATGTTATTTATACAAAACATTGCACTTAAAAATTTATGATTTTACAAACACACAAATAACTATCGGGAAAATTTAATTTAAAATTATTATTTAAGTAATTCATTAAAATATTTATTCTTCTTATCAATTTATAATTCAATTGTATTCTCATTAAATTTCCTAAATAATATTTTAAACAAATTTACATTTATTATAACAACGTGTCAAAATTTATTTACCATAAACTTTAAATTTGGTATCTAAAATGTTTATCCAAATTTTAAGCATGTACAATATTATAATCGTGACGTGCTTTAAACTACATTTTAGTTTTGTTAAGGGTTATATGTGGTTTTGTAAGTTGGTTGAGTTTGTAAGGTGGCACGTGGGCAACAAATTTACACGATGTTTACATGATTTAACGTTGCTTCTTGTGTTATTTATGAAAATGTTCTTGTTGCTACTATGAGGTTTGCATGTTTAGCATTGTTTTGTTTGTCGAGTATCAAATAAAAACAACACAAATATAAATGATAATAATACTATGTACATGTATATATAAATAACAAGTAGCTTGCGAGAGAAAAAACTATTTTTTTGTTCTTTAAAAGTATACATAAAGTCACTTTGCACATTTCAGTTGAGCTAGTTTGTTACACACTGGTCCATCATCTTTCCCTCGAGCCAAGGGCTTTTTTTTTCGTCATTTTTTGTATGAGGCGTTTATACTCAACGGCAGGAAGTGTCGTGACTACAAAGTTTAACCAACTGGCTTTCTTTATCTCTTTTATTATTATTTTTATGATTTTTTTTCTCTTCGTTATTACACAAATTATATGTGTGTACGTTTGTGTGTGAATTTATAATGTTGGTTAGTGAGGAAAAAAGAGTGAAATGTTATAGTTACGGTGGTGTAACCACACGGGAGATGGTCTACCTTTGGATAAATAAATACACTCAGTTATATACAAGAATGAAAACTTGCTTGCTGCTGGTGCTATAGAGCACCCTTGCTTTTCTCGCTGGGGATCTATATCCGTACGGCCTCTGAAGCCAGTGTTACTGCCTATCTCGCGTCTCTATGGTAACCCTCGAGAAGTGTCTCCCGGTCGAAGTTGCTGAAAGGCCTGCAAAAAAAAAAAATGAATAAAAAAAAGAGAAATTGTACGACACTATAAGAGAAAACGAGAAAAAAAAATTATAAGAACGAGAGACATAGTAAAGTAAAGTAAAAAAAAAAAAAGAAATTTCTTTTTGCTCCCACATCTTTGCTTTTTTTTTTTAACGTTGATTTTTTTTCATTTTATTTTCTTTTCCGTGCACAATGAGGTTAAGGGATCTCTTCCTCATCTTGTTTTCCCTTTTCATATCACAAGCATATGTGTTCATTCATATCATGGTGCTTGATCAAACTGATCACTCGATTAGCCGTTCATTATATTCTCAACAAATTGAAAATTAATTAACTATTTTATTATATTTTATGGAACAATATTTTTTCATTAAATTTATATTTGATTTCATTCGTGATTGTTAGAGTATTTTTATTTATTGAAATTTTATTTTATTCCAGTACTTTTGCTAAAAACAAAATACAAAAAAGTAAATGCATCACGGTAGATGGACAAAAGATTCGATCAAATCGGCTTTCAAGTAACTGGCCGATTGAACAAATTTTATAAGGATTTATATCGTTGTCTTCACTGTCTTAGAACTAAACGGGGTAAAATCTTCAAACTGTACGGAAGAAAAAATCGCAAAATAAAATGTTAAAATGAAAAAGAAAAAAAAAGTCAAGTACTTTAGACAATCGTTGCGAGCTCAACGAGAATACCTTCAATGCAATTCTGAATGTTCGATTTTTATTTCATCACTATTATTACTTTTTTTTATTTTTTATTTTTTTATTATCACTTTAACTTCATGTAGGTATATTATATAAACTTTTGGATCAGCCAAGAGATCTTAATCGACTCTATAAAGCTTATTCGTGATGTGCATGGTTTTCTCATCATATATATCAACTTTTTTTTTTCCTCATATATCTTCTATACCCTAGTCTCTCTCCCTAACTCTTAAAGAAACATGGATTACTTTGGCTTTGCTCATATTGTAGAGAAAGCATAAGAAACTTTGAGCAAAAATTTAACACCTAGGTGGATTAGTTTGCACGTGCTTAGCGTGCATCCGCATAATTTCATATATTTTGTTTGTCCAACTTGTCTTCATATAGACTAGGCATCTTTTCCAGACATAAAAAAAATTAAATAATATATAAAAAAAGTCATAAAGATAAACGTAAACATATATTTGTAGCCAGATAAATTCATGAAAACTTTTTAAAAATAAATAAATACATTTATATTTAGAGAAAAGTAAAAAAAAGAAAGTAAAATTGCTAGTGAATAGATGAAGTTCAGTGAGTATTTCCTAATGACTGTCGTGAGTATATGGTTGGGGTATAAAATGAAAGTGTGGGTGGTTATAAAAGGGGGAACAAGGGTGGCTTGATGGTGAAAAAGGAAGAGATATATAGGGTGGAGAGTACAGAGTTGGCACACCAACGGTCGATACGTCGACGTACTAATGACCCGTACGTAGTTGGGGTAAAAGAGCCAACACAGACTGCTGGCTAGACACGATGGCACCACTCTTGTCCCGTTTGGTTTTCCCTCAATTATAAATTGAATTACTCGCCACCATCCCTTTTACCTATAGTGACATTTACTATCTTTATCTCCCCATCTTTGTACTTTGTCTATCTATTCATATTTATCCTTTTCTTTTTCTATTTTTCCTCTTGCACACACACAAAATCCCCTTGGTTTCTCTTGAAACGCGCGGATAGACAGTGAAAATGGCCACGCGTTATTCCCTCGAGGCCATATAAAATCATAAAAACAAAATTAAATAAAAAAATATTGCCATCAAGCTATAGCAAAGTTCTATTTTTATCATTAAAAATGTCGTATGTCGTTGACTATTATTATATGCATTTTTATCTTTTTAAATAATCTATCATAGTTGTTGTTGTTTGATGAATCATTCGATAGTTATTTAATCGTAAATGACGATGATGATATCAGACTTGTTGTTAGTCATCAATGATGACTATTTTAGCCGGAAGTTATTGCAATTTGTTATTCATAAAATCATTTTATTATTATTTATTGATTTTGTTTTGAGTCATTCAAGTTTTTTTTTATTTCGAATCAAAAATAGTCATGATTATTGTATGATTTTTTTTAACAGTTAGTTTATTAAATATTTAAATATAAATTTTAATGAAAATTTAAAGTTACCGAGCATGATTTTGGTAACATGTGCAATGTTGACTGTAACAACCTTACGCATGCATATTAAAATACATGCAGGTGGTTAAATTCTAACTTGGTTATCTATATAATTATAACATATGTGTTTGTTCATGTCATGGTAGTTATAGTCATTTTAAAATGATGAATATAATATTGTTTAAATGATACATATGCGGCTTACAGGCATAATTAAATGCGTTCACAAAATGTATTTTGTTCATATTGTAATTTCAAGTTTCAAGAAGTTTTAGAATTAAAAGAAATAGAAACAATGTAGTTATGAATTTTATAAATTCACGTTTAAAATAATACTGATTTATTCAAGCCACAGACATTAAATTGTAGATGGACAATAAGACTCAAAATAATATATATATTTTTAAAAAAATAATGCAGTTGTCTGTGATGTATGATGGGAATGCATACCGGGAGTTTATACGGGATGTTACAATGAGCGTGACATCACTTCCTTTAGTCAGGAAGAGTTGCTGTAGGAAGCTAGGTCGCTAGGTTGGTAGGTTGATAGTTTTTTTCTTTTTTTTTTTTTTTTCTCATATACATTTTAAAATATAAATTTACAACGTATTATAGTATGTAGTATAATAGAATTCATGTGTATTTGATGGTATTCAAGTGGTTTAACACATCATAACCAGACTATTCCTGTTATTATAAAAATTACACTTTTAAATTTCTCAAATATTTATTAATTAAAATTTCACAAATTATATCTAAACCATTTTATATAATAACATAATTAATAATTTTTTTATTAAAACGTGATATTATTTTTATATTTAATTTAATAAATAACAATTATCTTATTTTATAAAGTAGAAAAAAAAATTTGATATCAAGTAATTAAGATTTATGATAAAGGAAAAAAAAAAAAAAAATGTTTATGAGTATTTATTACGGTTTTTGTTGTATATATTTATTTATTCTTGTATTTTATAATGCGGAGTTTGAGCTCAGGCATGCATAGAACCGGATCATGGTCGGTACAAATATTTTTATGTCTACCGGAAATTATGAAATGGCATTTTACTTCCCGTTTTTCTATGCATTTTCATATATATATGTATTAAAGACAAGCACGTTTCTTGATATTATCAAAATAGTCGTAAAAAAAATCTCTGTATATAATATATATATGATAAATGTAATCCATATAATTTTTCATGGACAATAATAATAAATTTTTTAGATTTTTAAATAATTATAATGCAAAGTTATTATTACTATTTTTTTTTTTTTTTTTTTTTGCTTTTCGTGTGGGGTTAGTTGAAAGATGGGTTTTGTATTATCAGTGACGTCATGTTCACCTCATGGGGGTTGTTTATCAAGCTGTGAATAATGTCACAACTTTTATTTGACTATACAAAGTTGTAAATCACATTGTTTTGCCCAATTATAGGATTAATATTTATGCAAAATTGGTAAATACAAGTGTTTTGTATATATATTTTTTGACTATTCACTGTGCAACTTGGGAATATATTAACGTGGATTGTTTTATTATGGGTAAACAAAGTTTGAATGAAATTTAAAAGTATTTTTTTTTTTTTTTGGGACAAAAATATATATGTTATAGCACTTTTTAAGTGAGGGTAATTTTAATTAACGTAGAATGAAATATACTTGGTTACTTTTATATATTATACTTTGGGTATATTTTGATTTTACTATTTAAATTTTTTAATGCTTAAAATTATTGAAAATTTAATAATCTTTCTTTAAAGCATCCCTAACACTTCTCCTTCAATCTGGTCATCGAAAATTTGATTGAGCCACTTAACCTACTTCCACAATCAATTAACATGCTTATGACTATACAAACATAAAATACACTTGAAATTTTACATTAACTAAATTCAAATTTCTCAATTACTTTTATTTGTTATATTATTAAATTTATTCTCCATTAAATTCAGCTGAAAATAATTATTGTTATTAAGTAAAAAAACACTTACAATTTAACAATTTAAAAATAGAAATTTTTAATATTTTTACTCAATTTACAATATTATTAGATGTTTTTTTTTGCTTTTTTTTCTGTTAAAAATAACATTGATTTTTCAATTTCTTTCAATTTTGTTTATTTTATTATTTTTTTTTCATTCTACATCTTTCGATACATGACCTCGTTTCAAATTGGCAAGCAATTCAATTCTATGAAAGTTACAAAGTGAAGATGTGCACAATATTTTTGCTGTACACCTGCAATATGCTGTTTCTTTTATTCATATTTTTTTTTTTCGTTTCGAGTCTCAAGAGTACACTCTTAAATAAAAAATAAAAATACATATCCAAGTCTAGATTGGCTGTCTTATTTTCTAGCTTGAAGTTTTTTTTTCATATTTATATTTTTATTCACATAGACATGTGTTATGTTCAATGAATCAAATTGATGTTTGATAACATCAGCAGGTGTGATGCTGACTCACGTCAAAATTATTTTACATTATTTTATATATCATTTACTCGTAACTAGATCACACTGTATCATCACAACTTTATTTGTACCAGATAAATTACCCACACTCACACGTATTTATGCAGACCTATATCTTATCTTCACTTCGAAGAAATAAAATTAATAACAATGATAATATCGTGAACGACATAAGCGTCTTATCAGCTGGAAAATTAGAATAAGCCCATATTTTGTTGTTGTTGTTCTTCTTTTTTTTCATATGTTTTTGTGTTCGTGCATTGGTGAATATATGAGATATTATATTTGAGCAATCGGGATGAATTGCTGATGTCGGAAAAGAGAAAAAAAAAATCATTGAATAAACACAGTATAAAGAAAGAGAGACAAATAGACGTATAGAAAGTTGGGGTCGAATCGATAATTGGAAAATGTATGTTTAGGGGTATTTTATGAAAGAAAATATATTTTATGCGTATTTATATCATTAAATTTTCAACTGTATTATTTTTTTTTTTTTTTCTCTCATTCTCTTCGTCCCTGTCTAATCATCAACCCCCACATGAAAAAAAAAATATATTCTCTTTCCATTTCCTGAAATTAATGCCCCCGAGATATCGTTCTAAATTATCCGGTATGGCTTAGATAGTCACGTACGGACTTTGCCTCGGCTCGTGATAAATTTCGTTTATCGAGAAAGGCCTGTTTGTTCTCTCAGTCAGGGTATTCACTCTATTCCTCTCATTTACTTTGATAATACTATATATATCATTCTCGATTTAGATAGTTATAACCAATATCTGATCGTGTTCGACCTTGCTCAATAACACATTCATGCCAAAACATATAAACCACATTCAACAACAAATTAAAATCAAATTTTAGATAATAATGCTCATAAAAATTACATAGAGATAACTCGTTTCAATATCAGTTTATTATTTATTTTTTTAACATTGTTAGTATGACAATGAGCTCAAAACGACAAGTATATTTTCATTAATTTATTAACGACAAAGAAGTAGAATAAAAGTTATGAAAATATATGAAAAAAATAATTTACAAGTTGATATATTAAAAGAAAAAATTGTAGGTAAAAATAAAATATAATCGATGACATAATTCTTGATTCGACTTGACCTAACAATTCTATATTGGCTTTTTTTTTTTGCTTGTAGAGGAAATATATTTTTTAATATTAAACAATAATAGTAGAAATAAATTTATTTATTTGATTTTGTTTGAGCTTTATTTATTTCTTTTGTTATTTTATTGATGAGTGTCTCTTGGGGTTATAAGTACACAGTGAAAAAAGTTTAAGAATATCAAAGATAGCATATATTTTTCATTGTCTATTTGGGTGAAAAGGGTCACCATCCAATCGATTGGTACAGGTGTTCAGTTTCATGACGTAACTAAGAGGTCGATTCCCCTTGAGAGACTAAAATGGAAAAGATAAGATGAAACATAAATAATAAGTATAAAAAATAAAACACATATGTATAAAAATCGTATGAAAAATAACATTTAAATAGATATCGAAGAAAAGAGAAATAGCGAAAGAGTGAGTGAGAAAATATAAAAGATCAGAAATATTTTATCAATTTTAGAGTACTAAAAATAAATGATGACGAGTAAATTTATAAAAATCAAAATCTTCACTTGTAGTAGCCATTAAATTTTATCGATTTAAACCAATGACGTCATTTGCTGGATTTTAATTTGAAATGATTCGTATCTTTGCTAAAAAAATAATATAAAATATTTTAATTACTTTAAATGCATTTGATGAGAGATTAAGTTAATTATTTTATCAAAATTTTTCGTGTTTAATTTTTTAAAAATAGAAATAATCAACATTTCAATTGCTAATGTGATTCTTTTTATTGTTGCCACGAATGAAAGTAGAATTTTATATGAATAATTTATAGATAAAGTGAGTTTTGAAAATGATAGAAAACAACCACTCGAGTTCGCAATAATAGAATGAGTTATATCAAATGAAGTAGGATCAAATTGGCATCCTTTTTTTTTGAATTTGAAGAATAAAAATAATAACAAGTTCTTTAGCCTGGGCTATTCATTTTTTTTCTCCGTATTTTGAAAGTCATTCCTGTATTTTTTTATTTTTGGTTAGAAGGTTACTCAGCTCAAGGGATTTTGCGAGGCCTTGAACACGAGAATGAAAGAGTAAAAATAAATATAATAATATGAAAAATAAAAAAAAAAAAAGGATGAAAATAAGAATGAGCTGGTGGCACAAGAGCAAGGGGTAAGAAATCCCCGAGAATTAGAACGTGATCGATGACCCTTCGTTGTATATATGAACCCTGATTTGGAATTGCCCAAGATAGAACCAAGTTGTGAGGCCTGATTTTACCCAGTGACCAAGACTAATTACATTCGCCAATGGCAAAATTAACGATCCTCTCTAGAATCACTTTTACACCATATAATAAAATTAAAAAAGAAAATACATTTGCGTGGCTTCAAGTACTTTTATTTTCATCGAAACGAATAAAAATATAAATTTTCTGAATCAAACAACTTTTTTTTTTTTCCCTTTTTCTTTATCAAATAGTTTTTTACTTTTACTTATGCTTTTTTTTCTGCTTTATCAACAACGTGATTTTTTATTTTATTTGGTTTCATATGTCGATAGCAAAAAATAAAAAAAAAGCCAGAAAAACTTGCGACTGACTTTTTATATAGAAAATTTGATGATGACTAATTGTATAATTTTTTTGAATTATTTTATTTTACAAAATTGAACAATTTATTTTTATTGATAGGCATGCTGAAGTATACATATATCATATTGACTTATTGTAGATCATAATTCAGTCTGAAGGTAAAATTCATCATAAGAACTTGTTGAGTAATGCAGAAAAAAAAGTATAATTTTTTTTTTTTTTTAATTTAAAAGAGTGACGTATTGAAAAATTTACCAAGATGCTGACAAGTTCTTTGGTTATTATCAAAAAGATTTTATTTTTAATGACATAGACTTGTGTTTTAATTAACTTCATTATTGAATAAACTAATGATTGAAAAAGTGTTCGTCAAGTTTCTTAAAAGGAATTATGGGTCACCTTGAGTAGTTAAATTTTACAAGTACTTTTTATTAATTTTTAATGTTTAAGTATTTTTAGCCAATGAAAATATTTGATAATTAAAAAAATAATATTCAAAAGAACATAAAAAAATTAATTTAATATCAATTGATAAGAGAGGAATAAAAAAATATCTATAGATTAAGCTTTTAAATAAAAAATTTATAAAATCAAAAATTGTAAATTGAAAGTGCTAAGTGATGTTGAATGAAATTTAAAGATGCAAAAAAGAAAAGACATTTGTATTGGTTAAAAGTTTTAAGAGTAGTTCTCAAAGTAATGAAAATATATAAATAAAAATAAGAAAATTTTGTCAAAGTAAAATTAGTATGTTAAATTAAAATATGCAACAAAACCAACAACAATAAAAGTGTGACTTAAATTTTCATCAGTTAATTATAAAGTTGAATTGAGCATTTAGTGAAATGATTTTTTTTTTTTCACTTTATAATTATATACATTTGTCTTTTTGTCTTTTTCAATTATTTCTCAAATTCAACGGCAATTGATTTAAGACTTCAGCAGCATCTGTGCATTGGATACGAAATTGAACAAGAAATTTACCTTACTCACTATACACTTTATCCTCCACAACTCCATTCTTCGTAATTTTCTTTTTTTTCTTATTTCCAACTTTTCTTTCGCTAATATTTTTCATACTTTCGAAATAAAAAACGAAATATAAATAAAAGTATAAATTTTTTTATTAAATATTATTTTTATTCATCCACACTTTTCTAACGCGTGTTTCTCACTCTCGTTTTTTTATTTCTTTTATTTTTTCTTATCCAAGTTTGAGTAAAATTACCAACGAAGAAAAGAAGCCTGTGGGGCTGATGTCTCGTTCATTCGTTCATTCCCTCGTGGAGAAAAACTCCTTACACTTATATATATATTTTTTTCCTTTTTGTCCTTACTGA
The DNA here is from genome assembly GCA_030523065.1 of Aphidius colemani. NCBI lineage: Eukaryota > Metazoa > Arthropoda > Insecta > Hymenoptera > Braconidae > Aphidius > Aphidius colemani. Next base: position 31,616 of record JAPYYR010000026.1, on the reverse strand, counting down.
GAGAAGAAGACGACTCTTTTTCCTCAAGAGGCAGACACCACTAAAAAGATTCTCCTTTTCTTTTTATATTTTCGAGGAGAAAAGTAAAGAACCATATACTCTTCTGTGTGGCTTCAGCCAACAACAAGCCCTTCTTTACTCAAAATTTTCGTGTTTTTTTTTCATCCTTTTTACCTTATTATTAATCTTTCGTTATCCTTCCACTGAATACTCATATTTTTTTACTCATTTCTCTAGTAATTTTCCCCCAACAAAGCAAATAATTAATATTTTTTTTTTTTAAATTTACTTAAACCCGAGCTTAAACAATAGAAACACATTAGCCAGATATGCCAATTAGTTTACATACAGTTATAATTAATTAAAGCTACTGATTGGCTACAGAGTGGTTTATAAATTGGTTATTTTAGAGATTGATGAGTTATAAATGTTTCATTACATTAGTAATTATTTGTCATTATTTGGTAGACAAATTAATTACCTTAATAATTATTTGTAATGTTTATTTTATAATAATCAATATATTTATTTTTTTAAATTAAATTATGATTAATTAATTGACATAATATATTCTATGTAATACTGAACAATCATTCATTACAATTTCATTTATTCATTGAATATATATTGGCATTTAAAAAAATCATATTAAAATGAATAGAAAGTTATTTACCCAAAATTTATTAATTTTTTTTTTGTGTCCCAATTAGAGAATTATTTTTAATGGTAAAAAAACAAAAATTAAATCGTTTAAAACAGCTTAGGATCATAAAGAAATTGTTCGAAATCTTTAAATAAAAAACATTTTCAATTTTGCAAATCGACATTCTGTATAGTGCATTTGAGAGGATATATATATTGTCTCATTGAAATATTGATTACAACGGTCAGGATGAATCATCTTGGTGGACCCTATCCATGGATATACAAAAATAAAAATAATATCCATAAATATACATGGACATGGTGCAACAAGATATATACAAATGAAACCCTAAAGATCAGACCATCGATCAGCTTTACCAGTACAAATCCAACCATGTAGAATCTGCGGTAAACCCCATGTGTATCAAAACACGAATTGCATTAAAATCATAAATATTATAATAAAATTTTGAATATCATGTGTTAAAACAAGACTCGAAAAACCCAACTCCAATATAAAATAAAAATTAAAATACGATAAAAACCATCTAAAATGTGTCCACATGAATAAATACGATGGGATATTCTGCCAATCATTGGTCATGGTTCCAATGAAGAAGGACAGCTGATCTGAGCAAGTTAGATGAAATAAAACGATAGAAATTAAAATGAAAAAAAAAAAGGACAACAACTGATGATGAAGGGCTCGGGTTTTATAGTACAAGAAAAATAAGAGGGTACGTCTAAACAGGGTCAGATTGCCAGCAACGTTGCCACATTTTATCAAATTTATCTGAACAAAAAATATAATAATAATAAGTTTTTTCTAAATGTTGAAACCTTAAACCCCTTTTTTTTTATTTCATGTATTTTTTTTCATCTCATTCTAATCTTATTTATTTTTTTCCCACTCGTTTTGATGTTTATATGTATTTTTTTTTCCATTCCAAGAATTATTCAAATCTATGATCAGTAAATTTTGGGTCTCTTCCTTGTTATTTCAAGAATTATTATTATTATTTTTTTACTAAAGCCACTCTATGATAGTAAAGCAACGTTGACAAATATTTTTAGTTAGTTTGTTCGGTTGCTTTGAGGTTGTAAATCAAGTTTAAACAATTGTTATCAACTGATGCAATTGATTAGTGTAGGAAATTTCATTTAGCTTCTTTTTTTCATTTGAAAATTTATCTACACATTGAGAATCAATTGCTAATTGTTCTGTCTTCTGTTTGAATAAATATCATTCATTTACAACTTGTTATAATGTCTTATGTTTGATGTTTTTTTAAATAAATAATTGAAGAATTTAGTGTAGTTATTTCATTGAAACATACAACGTGACTTGGACATAGAATATTTCTTGGCTGGTTCAGGTGTTGTATTGTTGAATATATATTTTATATCCGTTATTTTTTTATTTCTCAAATATATTTTTTTTATACCAGAGTTGACATTGTTCAGTTCGTCTTGAGTCTGGCATCATCTATCCTTCTTAATGTATGTCGCAGGTGTTTTTAGGCTTTTTTCAAAATGTTACGTCAGTGTCGGCTATGAGACATTGTATTAAGGTTTTTCTTCTTCAATGCATACCATATTACCACCCTCTATACAATTTTTATCCCTGTTACTTTTTTTTATTTATTTTTCTTTTCTCAACCAAGATATACATTTTTTTATCATCATAATTGTGTGCATGGATTCATACAACTAAATCCACATGTGTCTCTTACAAGTGGTTGCTTTTTTTTTTATTATTCTTTTTTGTTTTCGAAATATGTTTCGTAATATATGGTGACATAAAAAAAAAAATAGACAGTAGTAATAAGGAAAAATAAGAGAATATAAAATATAATAAATGAAGAAAAATGAATATAAATATTTCATATACATTTATATTATGCATTTCGTGTATTTTGTATTCAACTGAAAACAGGTAGACAAACTTGATATAGGCATTGAAAAATATAATAATATAAATATATTCATGAAAATTCGATTGCCATTTTGTGTGTGTGTGTAAAAAATAAACAAAAAAAGAAAATATCAAATCATCCAATTTCACATATGGGATTTCAGGCAAAAAATTAAATTTTCTATACAAAAAAAAAATTCTTTTCTATGTCTTGAATACTCATGAGAGAAAACTACATGTTTGAAAAATTTAAAACTTTTTTACACATATATATTTTTTCTTTCTTCAATGCTCTATTTATATTCAATTTATTTTTAAAATTATTTTCCATAATAAAAGTATATAATAATGAAAAAAAAAAATATGCATTGTCATGAGTATGTCGAAGTTATTATTATTTTTATACTTTTGTGCTTGATGGAAGAATTTTTTCCTTTTTTTTTCAATATCTACTGGCTTGTTGTATATGGAAAGAAAAATTCCAAATGAGTCGGTCATTGACTTTATTCTACGGCGCGTAAGTGAACACCCATGAGTGAAGTGAAGTGTCATGATACATAAAATGAGACAAGAGAAAAAAAGAGTCATGTAAAATTGTATAGAAGAATTCTGAGCCTTCCTCAGCATTGAATTTCCATCATAGCGTTGTAATATATATCTTTTTACCGCAAAATTGTCTCGTTTTTGCATACTAAAATATATTTATTTTTTTCTATAATTTATGTATGTGTTATTCAAAATATATACACTGCATTTTGTGCTATGAATTGCGAGTTTACATGTATTAAATTCAATAGTATGAGTGTAAATTTACAAGGGTCTTTTTCATATATTTTACAATGTATTATTTTATTTTTTTTTTCTATTTGTTCACCCCAATGGTTTTTTTTATTATATATTTTTATTATTGTCATTATATTTTTTTTACCCTGTATCACTTGCCGGTCTTTCTATGGCGTGTGTCTCTCATGGCACACTTATTTTTTCTCTTGTTAATAAGTAGGACATGCTTTTTTCTTTTTCTTTTTTTAGATTAAATAACAAACAATGGAAAATTAAATACAAAAATTTACAAGTTTTTAGTTGAATAAATATTTGTTTAAGCTTTGAATATTAATTAATATTTTCTTTATTATTATTACAACAAAATAAATATAATTATCAATGAATCCAATCAGCATTATATATATAAAATTGCTAATTGAATTACTCTCCATTAACTTGATGAAATTTGAATTTTTGAATAGTATTTCACTATTAGTTTTTATAGTTGAATAACAACTCTCTTATTTATCAAATTTTTAACCCAAATTAACTCAATATATTTTGCCACTCTAAAACTAGAATCTCGTTATTATTTATTCTCTCGACTGTAAAATAAAAAATATACAAAACTAAAAATTTTACCACGAAGCCTAAAAGTTGTGCACACGAGTGAAGCTTTCCAGGAGTTTCTGTTGCTCGTTATCAGAAGTCAAGTGAGAAGGTAAAGGGGGTTTCAAGGGATAATGGAATGATGAAGAGAAAAGAGAAATAAATAGTATGAGAGCAAGAGAAGAAGAGCAAGGGTCAGTCACGCGATGAACAGAGGCCGAGTTGAAGAGCAAAAGCATCACGTAAAGGGTTTTAAAGTTGTGCAAGTGAAAAAAAAAAATAAATAGAAATAAAATGAGAAGAGATATAACAGTAGAATGGTCGGAGAATAACCAGATATATATTTATATACTAAAGAGAAAATGAAACAAGCATCTAAAAGTTTTTTCGTCGAACACTGGAGCTATTGTTTGGTGGTTTAGGTACTATTTAAGTGTGTGTGTCCAGCCACAAGGCACAGAGTAGAAAAAAAATTTAAAAAAGATAATGAAGAAGAGTAAAAAAAAGTGTTACATGGATTTATTATTATTATTGTATATATTTTTTCGTCTGCAAATGGCCTATGCATGTCTCAACAAAAAATTGATACATACATTGATAGAAATTTTTTTTTTTCATCCATATTTTGCTGGTATGTTATCCAGGGAGTTTTGTGTCTGGAGCCTGGAGTGAACGATAATAGAAAAAGTAAGAAAATGAAAATAAAAAAAACCGTAGTATATATAGAATAAAATGAATATAAAAAAGAAATAAATAGAATAATATGACGAAAGAAAAGTAGGGTTGCTTGGGGGTAAAAAATGAAGAAAAATATAAAAAAATAAAAATTTCAAGTGCACGTGGTGTATATATATTGGAGGCTTGTAGATAGGTATGAATGGCACTTGCAGGAGTCTCTGCTCAACAAGAGAGAACGATTGAAAAATCTATAGAATTTACAGTTCAAATGGAGAAGGACCATAGTACAAAAAAATAAATAAATTTATAAAAGATTGAGATAGAAAAATAATAAAATGAAAAAAAATTTATATAATACAGTTGAAGGTGGCACTTGACGTTGGCTGAAATATTCTTTTCTCTTGTTAAAATGCATAAGCGTTCTTTCAATATCAAAATAAAAATTTATAATTTTACTTTTACTGTATTTATAAATTGTTTTTAATTGAATATTTTTTTGTTCATCAATGTGTTCATCAATTTTGACTTGTAAATTTAGTATTACCATGAATATTTATTACGATTTTTGTATTTATAATTCAAACAAAAAATAATATTTTATAATAATAAATCACGTAATTTAATAGATAATTTTTTTATTATTTTTTTTCGATATATTATTCTCAAGAAAATCTGTGTGAATTCAAACAGAGCAGTCAGCAAAGATGAGAGATGTCGTAGAAATGGAAATTTTTATTTTTTTTACGAAAAGAAAAGTTTAAAAGGAATTTTTCTTGGAGTTTTTTTATTCTTATTTTTTCAATGTTGCAAAAGAAAATGAAGGAAAAAATAAATTCGATGGATACGGAAGTTGTCGTGGCGAAGAAAAAAATAAAAGGGGGTATAAGAGGGTAGTTGGTAGCTCAAGGGGATGAAAAGAAAAAAAGGAAGTTTATACGGGCGCGTGAAATCCTCTTCTTGGCATTTGTGTCGATCGTTTTTGACAAAGCATTTTCGATACTCTTTGACGCCTCTATCAGAAAATGAAAAAAAAAATTACCTCATTCTAAAATATCCTGCGATTACGTGACCCATGTTAAATCTACAAAATTCAATCATTTTCTCAGTTGCAAAAAACGCCGAAGAAAAAAAATTATCCCGATAACATTTTATCCAATTTTTTTCCTTTTTTTTTGCCAATACATGAGATAACAATAAACGTAAACGTACGGTTATATTTTATTTACAAAAAAAAAAAAAAAAATATAGATATATATTATTTTTAAACTACACAAAGATACATATGTATATCTTTTTTTTTTCTTTATATATACTTCCAAAGGTTGCAAAGTGTCTCGAATGGTTTCCAATTTTGTTATGATATTCAACAGATTCTGTTTAATAATTGACTCAAAAAAAAATAGATAACAAAAAACAAGCAATAAAACTTGGAAATTTATTAATAATTGATGATCCAAAGTGTAGAATTCAAATTGCATCTTCTTTTAGTATCTCATTTCTATATTAATATAATTCATTAAAAATATCAAACAAAGTTATAATTGAATCAATGAAAACAATGATAATTTCATTTAAAAACTGATCAATCATACGACCCATTGAACCAATAAACTGTCCATTTATAATTTATGTTGAAAACTTTTTCACTTTGTCTATAATAAAGCGTAACAATGAAATTATAAATTATAATTGCAAAGTGAACATTTTTAAATACTTGTATCTCAATTTAATTAATTTTATATTTCAAAAATAAAAAAATATAATTTAAATAGTTTTTTTTATTTATCTGTTTGTTGTTTCTCTGACTTGATGGCGATTTATTTGTTTCTCAAACAATTGTTAAATTTATATATAAAACAAAACTTTTTTTATTATTTTTTTCTATTTTACTATTTTATTTCTTCGTTCTCTGTTGTGACAAAAGCAAATAATGTGTTGTGTCATCGTTTTGTGTAGACATAGACTTTGTGTATATTGTCGAATGCCACTTTATCGAACTCAGTATGTTGTAGTTTGTATTTATATATATGATGGCCAATGCAACAGCCGTTGAGTTTGTCGAATGTATATAGTTTCAGAGGGATATATTCGCGTGAACGATCAACTCGACAGGGCTACACACTATGCTAACAAAATCGCATATAACTAAATCCTACCACCCACTTTTCACCCTCTATTTCTGTAATTCAATTTCACTTGCATTTCCACGGTTTACCGCTTGCCTTCATTTACCTATCAAATAAATATATTTTTCTTTTTTATAAATACACAATTTGATTGAAGTTATTATTGTTTTTTCAATCGTTTAATTTTTTTTTCTCAATTTTCTTCACGTGACATGTTGATGGAAAATCATTATGTTTTGTTAGCAAACATGTGCAATGGGTATCGATGAGTCATAATGGTAAATAAATTTATGTATACTAATTTATATAAATATTTTTTTTATCAATTATAATTGATAAAAAAAATATTTACTTGTGTAAATAATGAATTTAATGACTCATTTTTCTCATTTTATTTAATAATGGAAATTTTTATGTTGAAGAAACTTTGAAATATCCAATAGTTACTATCGAGAAATTTGATTTACGTAAACATGTATACATACACAGTAAATTACTATATTGCTTTAATAATTTCCCCAAGGAATTTAATATTTCGAAGGTAAAATAATAAGTTTTATAAATCAATAAAAATTCTTTGATAAATATATAATTAATTTTTTCATTTATCAAAATATCAACGAAATAGAAGATAATAATAAATTTGATTGTAAAATATTCAATTAAATAGGTAGAAAGAGTTAAATGGAAATCAATTTTAAATATTTTTTAATTTTTCTTTGTGATAAAATTTTTTGCTGATGGTATAGTTAGTGAGGTGGATTAGTAAATATATATATAATAATATAAAGAAGAAAAGAAAGAAGACCTCAACCGGGCACCTGTTGGCTTCTGAGTTTTTCCATCTCACTCATTTTATAAACCACCCCCAAGGAACTTGATTTCCTCATCGTATCCTCCAACTACTCGTTTTCAACCTTCATTCGCAATGAACCACGGATAAACTTTATATACATATTTACAACTACACGTATATATTTTATACAACCCTCTAGTTTATTTTACACTTGAAAAAATATATTTAACAAGCATTTGTATATATTTTTTTACCAATCGGATTTGTCATATATTTTTAACAAAATAAAATCTATCCATCCATTTTCTAAACTCGAAAGAAACTTTATGGAAATACGTCTTATCAAATAGAACGAGAAAAAAATTCTCCGTGTATTTTTTTAATTCCAAAGTAGGTTTTCTGTTAAATTACATTTTCAAAAATTAATGTAATGATTATCCTTTATTTAATTAAAATAAATTTATAGAATAATTAACAGCCACAAACTTGTATCATTTTAAAATGAATAATCTGAAAAAAAAAAATAATTTGTAAAAGAAAAAAAGCAAAAAAAGTACTGTCGACAAAAGTGAGGATTGAAATGAGAGGTAGTAATTGGATTTCTCTCTGGTTGGTTCAATTAGAAATTCAAATTTTAGTGCTACGTCCTGGGGGAATCATGTCTCTTCTTTTTATGTTTCTCTTTCATTTCTATTTTACTGCGAATAGAATTCACAAAACCATCGTTATATATGTATAAACATACTTTCAATTCTTTCTTCAATTTATCTGACCGGATACTTCAATAGTTTTTTTCATTCATTCATTAATTTTTTTTTTCGCTTACATTTCCTTTATTTATTTACTACAAATATATTCACCTAAATTTTAGTACATATCTAAATTTGCTGAGAAAATATTATCGGAAATAATTTATAAATTCATTTTTTTTTTTTCAACAGTTAATTTTATTCAACAGAATAATTAATTTTCAATAATATTTTTAAAGCTTTTATGAAAAAATAACAAATTTGAAAATAAAACTCATCGCAAGATAATTTAAATTCCAAAAAATTAAAATTAAAATATTCCTCTTTCATGGAAATATATAAAATATTTTTAATTTTTTACATTTTAACTCTTCATTATTCAAATTTTATTATTCAACTAAAAATTTTTTCACTCGCTGAATATTACACCGACAATATAAATATATAAATTTCATATTAAATTGAATATTATTTTACAATTTTCGATACTTGAGATGGTTAGTAGATAGTTATTTTGCATGAAATTTGAGGGTTAAACTTAAGCTCAGTCATATATATGAGGATCATATACTTGTCGGATAAAGGTGAAATCGACTTCGCGCTTTTATGTCAGATATGATATTTTCACTTACACAATGACACTGGGATTTATTTCAACATGATAACTTTGATTCTAAACAAGTGTTGTAATTTCGTAACAATATATTATATCCGCTGGTGAATCGATAGTTCTTGTGGTCCAACAATTACTAACTAACTACATCAATGTAACTCAATTTGTAATCAATATGAATACATATGCCATCAACATGAATTAATTTGACACTGACTAATTGTAAAATTTTTAAAACAAAATGTCTCTATGACGAAATTAATTTACAAGCTAGCCGAAGTAAATTTGATGCCATTTAAAATTTAAAATCAAATTGAGAGCTTTAAAGCTTCTTTTTCATTTCAATATTTTTCTTGGTTTCTTTAGAGAATAGCACGAAAATTGGTTGAGGTTTTAAGATAAGAATAAGTAGACATTTTTGGAGGTTTAAATTTATTTTTTACTAGTAATTATATTAGAAATAGAAGTCTTTTTTATTTTACTTTATACAAACTGATGTCTCTTGTCAATAATGGGTCAATAAATCGTTGAATAAATATTTGATGATTTTTAAATCAATAAAAAATTGTAATTTGAAAATTGGTATTTGTGTACTTTTAATGCAATGATATTATGCTGGCCTATCTTATGAATATTCAAAAATTTTGTCAATCAAAATTCAGAATACATATTTTGTTTATTTTGCATAATTGATTGAGACCATAGGTGTGAATTGTAACGTCATATACATAACCATGTATTTTCCGTAATTTTCAATTTAAAATTAAATTTATTTTTTAATTGTATATATAATGTAAATTTACATTTAAATAATAATGAAAAATATTCTCAATCATTATATACACTTGACCGTTCGTGTGTGAAATGAATAAGACAAAATAAAAAAAAATTTTTAGAGAGTTTTATTGATAAAAATTATATAATGATTAATGTTATTTTTTTTTTTTTTTGTTAGCCTTGATGAAATCCAATGAGCTCATGAATTTGATAATATTGAGAAATTGAATATATATTGTTTCATTAGATAATGGCATCAGTAAGATAACAAAAAAAAAAAAAAATATTGAATTAAAAAGAAAAAAAAAAGTTTCAAAGAATTATAATCTAAGCGTGAAATTGAAAGATAAAAAACAGATATAGAAATTTTTTAAGTTTATCTTTTCTTTTTATAATTAATAAAAAAAAAACTTGAATTATCAAATCAATAATAATAATAATAAACAATATCTATTTTTTCTTTTTCAAAAAAAATTAAATTTATCTGTTTTTTTTTTTTTTGTTTTAAATTGAAAATAAATTTATATAACGTTTGTGTCGCTTTTATTATTCACTTGAATATATTTGTATTGATAAGCAGTTATCAATAAAAATGCAAATTATCCATCGATTTGTGTAAGTAATATTTTTGTTTAGCACGTGAAAAATTTTCAGTGACAAGTGTTATGTCATAGAGCACCTGTGTTCTCCTAAAACACATTAATTAATTAATTAATTTACAGAAATCATTTTTTTCATTTGAATTTTTAATGACATTTTTCGTTCATCAATATTGTAATTAATATTTTATACTATCAAAGAGGGATAATCTGTGATTTTTATATTTATAATAAATGCAATATTGCATGGATTGATTTATAAATTAAAATTTCAGAGGGTTGAAAATTTTATACAACATTATTAACCACATAGTTTGTTGGATAAATAAAACAATAATAACAAAATAAAAATTAAAAGTTAATCAAAAAAAATAAAATAAAGGGTTAATGCATTGAGGGAGATGAAAAATCGATTGAATCTATAATCGTATTTTCATTCTCTCGTGTGTATAAAATTTACAAAATATTATCAAACACAAATATTCTCATACACTTTCATTTTCATCTCTTCATGCAAGCATGCACCCACATTATATACAACACATATATTTTAATATATATAGCTCTCATTTTACTCGATGGGATATATACGTAATTAACAAGCCGTGGAAGGTACGCTGAATCTACATTAAAATTCCCACAGTTGCGAATTTCGTGGCCTCTGTTTATGCTCGTATAAACTACACATATTTATACACATATAGCTCTATATTAAGGGATGCTGTATGTATATGAAAACACAGCTTATGTTTAAATCGTAAATTTTATCAACGACTAATAAGTATATGCTGTATTCATGATTCTATGATTAAAATAGTCGTTTAGTTAATTATTAAAATACTACTTTTAGATGATACAATTATTATAATTTCATAAAACACATAGAAGACAAAAAAATTTCAATATTTATCTATACAGCTTCCCAGCGTAGAGGACGTCTTATGTAGCCTTTTTTTTGCTTGATATAATTTTGAATTAATAAATTGGAATTTACGGTAAAAAATTTATAGTAAAAAAGAAATTAATTAATCGAAGTTAGTGAAGCGTTTTGTTCACGTATTATCTTTTCATCTGACCAGTCAGATTTTTAATTATCAGAATAACAATAAAAATTACTGGAATTTTTCTTATTTCTTTTTTAAAAAATTCACATTCAATTATATTTTTTTTCGCCATTTGTTTTTTATTTCAAATTAAAAATATAGAAATACATTTATGAATTGAAATAAATTACATTAAAAAACACATATATGTTTATGAAAAGATGAAATAACCACAGTATAAATGTTTTTTTATGTTTGAAAATTCAAGTACTCATTATTGTGTTAAATATTATTAGTTTGTCGAGATTTTTTATTTTAAATTTTATGTTGTTGTATGAATATAGCCCTTGCTTTACTTTTACATCTTCTTGGTTTAGCCTTGCGGGTGCAGAACAATTATGGCAGGGTTTTGTCGCGAAGCTCTGGCGTTTACTGCCGGGGCTTTATTGCCTCCTCGGCTTGTAAATTGTCGCTTTGAGATTCGCGGATAAGGCGATTAGCCTTTTATACTTTCTGTCTCTTCCTTGCTTATATATATTGCTTTATTTATTTTCTCACTCTATTTTACCCTTTAATTTTGTAGCCATAGCTCAAGGATTATTGCTTGCTTTTGCTACTACTTGTAATTGCTTCAGGTCGAATTGCCGTTATATCCAACAGTTTCAATTGTACATTCTGTTATCGAAACGAGCTGTTCTTTTTTTTTTGCATTTTCTCTTCTCTGATTGCAACATCTCTACATTTGTCTTTTTCACAATAATAATCAACATTATTTCTTGAAATTACTGGTACATTTATTAGACGGAAAACAAGGAAGTAAGGGTATGTCTTATGCGCGAATCTGATTCTAGGCTCATAGCGTCCTACTCGATAACAAATGTTCAGTTGGGAAATTTAAATACGAATAATATTCCGGGGGGTTAGCTTGATACATTGACCAAATAATTTTACGTACATATTGAAAAAAATTAGATGTCGGTAATAGACGATTGAATATATTTTTTTCATGAAACAAAAAATATACCTGCGATTCTTATTAGTACTGATTACTTTCCGGTCCGTGCGGACCCCGTTAGATTTTGGTACAACACTGTGGTTTTGCTGGTTAACCTATTGATATCTTTTCATCTTTTTTATTCCACATATCTCAAACATATCCAAGTATTTTTACTCTCTCATCACAACCTACATATACATAGGCAATAGGATGAGGTTTAAAATGAGGTTTCACAAAATCTCTCAAACACAAATGGAAAATTCTCTTCATCTCAATTCCCAATGGTATTTCTGACTACTCCAATTCACTTGTAACACTAAATATCCATGCAGCATGTATTTTGTACTTTTTTATAAATTTTCTTAACCCAAAAATCATCTCTCTAATCAAAATACTTGATTTAATTCAACCCTGGTATTTAATTCATTCTTAACAAATCAAAATTCCACAAATACTTTGATGTTTAATTATTAATATTACACAACTAACCAACATTATCTGTATTATATTTATCAATTAAATAATTTCATTAATTATAACACTCTCAATTTGTAAACAAGTGTTGGGTTTAATTTAATTCAAAATCAGTTTAATTTATTTATCATGTTGCTTATGATTCAAAAGGAAATGAAAAGTCAGATAAATTTTGTATATATTTTTTTTTACAAACGACGACACACATGATGTATTTTAAAAAGGTTAAAAGAAGCTTTCTATAACATTTTGTTCTTTAAATTAAATAACCACCACACAGGTTTGATTTTATAATAAAAAAATATAAATCGCTGGCTTCTTCTGTGCACTGAGTTTTACATACGTCAGGTGTATATTTAAAGTAAAATATACTTAATTATATTTTGTGCATGTGCGTGTGTAAGTGCATAGATATTTTATTAAATACATTGATTGGTGGATTATGTATTCCTCCTTTCGTGTTCACGCTCTCGCATCAATTAATCGTCTTGTTTCGTCTCACTTTTGTGAACATAAAAAACCTCCAACGCTGCCGGGAATAATCGGTAAATTCGTCCTTCCGTTTGTGAGCATGAAACACTTTATGTTCGATATAATATTATAAACATTTATCATTCTGACATTTTTCATATATCTTTTTTCATTTGAAGCAAATTTTTTACGGAGATATTTTTTTCTATTTCAAAATAACTTGTAATTTACAAACAAAAATCATTTTTTTTTGCTTTCAATTTATGCAGTTAAAAGGAATACGTATTTATTTTTTATTAATTAATAATTTTAATCAAAAGTTTAATCAAATATTTTATAAAAGAATGAAAAAAATCGGTGGCTGTGCTAAGCCAAGTAGAACGATGATCCTCAACTTACCGTTAATTATTCCATGTAAAATGAATTTTTTTTTTTAAATTTTTAATATGTATTATTTATTTATTGAGAAAGGATAGTGTTGCCTTTTTGAGATTCGCTATATATTAGTTTAATTCGTTCATTACTCTTTTACAATATTTTATATCTGTTGTATTTTTTTATTACTAGTTACAAATAATCTTATCTGTTGAGTTTAGTATATACGAGTACTACTCTTGATACCGTTCATTAAAAGTTATGAGAATATACACAAGATATTTTTACAAGTAAACCATTTAAATAGTATTTTTATTAAAAAAATTATCGCAATTATAGTATATCAAGTAACGGGTTGTCTGTAATTTTTTTTTTTATTGTTTGGGATATTAAATCTTTAGATTAATAACTTTATGGTTTTTTTATTTCAACTTGGAATTAAAATAACTCGACTGTATATTTACATGCGATGATAATAATTTTTTTTTAAAATAACGTTTTAAAGTTTAAAAATATTTAATAAATGGATTAACGATTTTCTTTTAATCAATTTGATGAATAAATTAAAATTTAGGAAAATCGTTTCGTTATATTTCGATGCTCGTGAAAATAAAATAAAATTGTAAAAATATAAAATATAGTTTTTGATTCTCTTATGAAGATTCAATTTCTGTTGTTGAAATATAACGATTTGTCTGAATGTATCCAATAAAGTATTTTGCCATTGGCTGTTTCCATTTATCTCAACTTTTTTTCAATGTGTTCAATCACCTTCTTCATAGCACTCAATTTTATCAGCTTTATTATATAACTTGAAAAAATTGTTGAATGAATTTTAAAATTGATTTAAATTATAATAAAAAATTTGAGTTAATATAATTTTTATTTTTTAATAATTCAATATTTGAATTAATTTAAAATTAAAATATTTATGTATAATTTAAATTTCTAATTCCCAAGTGTCAATATATATTCTTACTCAAGAGAATAAGAATATATATAACGAGAATCCGGCTTGATTGCGTGTTGACCACACGGGAATCCTCAAATCGACTCACAAATTGCCGGTTCATTTATGAAGTGACCACTTGGACACTTTGTAACTATCATACTTTCCGACATCCGTACCATCGCACTGACATTATTATTTCAACTAAATATAAAACATAAAATTTTGTCGTTTAAAAAAAATTCATTTAACCGACAAATTTAATCATTTTTTCCTTTTAATGAATCATTTTTCTCATTGTGATGATCCTATTTCAAAAATGTATTCACAGTATGGTAGGGTTGTTGAACACACAGAGAATTGATTAATAAAAGTTCAGCAACATTGTAGATGTATAAATGTATTCCCCATGAAATTATTAGAGTTTGAAAATAGTTGATATACAAAAGGGGTTGGGTAGAGAGATAGGAGGATTGAATCTGTTGACTGTCAGGGACAATAGTGAAGAATTTTTTAGGAAAGAGGTATAAAATGTAACGTGTAGCGTCAATGAGACAACATTGGCAACAGCTGGTGACACTGAAGCTTCGTTGACTCTGTACTAAACTCGCCTGAACACACGTCAAATTGACGTTGACGAAAGAGTAAAAGTCAACGAATGAGCATTTAACAAAAATTCATTTATATTTATAGACTCCCATTATTTTCTCGTGATAATAAAACCACAAATTTCAAAATAAATTAATGATGGTAATTTTCATTGTGAAAGTGATAGTTTTTTTTATTTTGTGGCTATATTTTTGTATTTATAGAAAATGATTCCTTTACGTGGATAAATTCATTTTTTCTATTTTTTTTTTCGGTTATATATATATTTTTTTTGCCTCAACTGTCACGCACTCACAAACACACAGCGGATATCGAGAACCGGATGAAAAACAATCAGCTCTATTCGGTTTTTTACCGTATGGATTTATCGTTATTTGTTAGCCAGCGAATTTTTGGCGCCTACATCGAAATTCCAAAATAAAAAATGAAAAAAAATCAAGAGCATATAAAAAATAATAAATAAAAACCAAAAAAAATACAGAGAATTGACTCGATCGACTTTTTTTTTAGTTTTTCTCTATTTTTATGTTTCATTCATTCTGCATTATACCCTTACTCAATCCATTATTATTTTTCAAAATGAACTAAAAAAATTTTTACCATGTTCCATTAACACAAAAGAAGGGCTTCATCTATTTTTCTGTTGTATTTTTTTTGTTGTATATAAGCCATCAAAAACCAAAAGGGAAAATAATATACTGTCCTGAAAAAAAAAATAAATAAAAAAAAATGAAAATATATCCATAGGTGTCGGTTGCAGCATAGAATTAAAAACAAAAGTCAAAAATGTGAATCGACGCAGAAATATCGCGGTGTCAGATTTTTAAATTCATACAAATTTTTGCCTCACATTCTGAAGCTTTTTATTGTTATTATTTTTGTACATGATAGTAGGATAAATGTTTTGAGGCATATACAAATTGTTCACTATGATTTTTTATATTTTTTAATGTAAATTGTCGGAGACTCAGTGGGGAGTCATGTGATAATAGAACACAACGATCAGTGGTTTCGGTCCATTCTAGTGAGTGCATACCACTATATACAACCACTATCACCACCATCATCATCAAACCGCTAAAAACTTGAAATAATATTTTTTTTATTATTATTATTATTTATATATAAATATATCTTGTATCATGATACACACAATGATATTGATCCTAAGCTTTTTGCTACTGTTGAATATACGTTATCATAAAAGGAGAAAAAAAAATATATATTTTGGTAGAATGGCTTTCAATATATACTGGAATAGTGCTGTTGTTGAATTTTATATAGGTCCTATCGTTTTCAGTTAACCATGTGAATATCTATCGGATATATCTGCAATGGTCGTTCAACAATTTCTGTGCTCAACATCGAGCTCATACAAAATTGCCTATTTATTTCAATGGCTCATCATTTTATAAGTCATATAATAGAAACTCGTTTTTTATTATTTTTCAAATGTATGTTTCCTGATTAATTGACGATTATATACTGATCAAGTTAAGAGAATAACCTTGAGTTCATACCCTCGATAAATTCACCAACAATTTTCTCATTCACCAGATGTGACACCTGTTTGGCACTCATACGTATTGGCAACGTTTTTATTCATTTTATATTCATTTTTATTTCCGTATGGTATGATGACAATTTTTGTTGTTATATATATATTATATAAAACTCAAAGAACGTTAAAAATAATCTAAAGAGTTGCACTTCTCAGTTGAATACATTGGTACGCCAGTGTAACGTTTGTAACTGACCACCGTGATTCCTCCATACATCAGATCAAATATATCAAATACCGTTGTTCACCTCGACATACCAACTCAACATACGATAGATATTTTTCCTATATAAATGTGTCTTTCATTATTTTTTTTATTTTCTACAAAATCAATTTTAATATTAAATACAAAATGTAGAAATATATAAAATATTTTTCTTTATTTTTAAATGCATAAATCATCAAGGCCAATGTGTCATAAAATAACGTCACAGTAAAACTATCTACTAACCACAATAAATAAAAAAAATAAATAAATTTATATTTGAAATAATATAAATAATAATAAATACTGTGGAATTTTTTTATTTTCTCTGTCGACATCATGCTGTGATGATTTTTAATAATATCATACAACCCCTCGGCGTGAAAAGTTGAAATATATGAAGAGTATATATATGTGCATCATTAAATTGGACCCCAGCTAATTATAATTGGCCTTGCGGCATTATTATTGCAACAATAAAAAATAAATAAATTTTCTATTTTTGATATTTTCATTTATACAACTATAAACACCTCATTTTTTTATTCAATATAAATAAAAACACATGAAATTATTTATGTGATTTTGAATAATAATTATCGTTTCAAATATCAAATTGAAAATTTAATTTAAATATTATTTTATTATGAAAAAAATAAATGTATTTTCATTTTTGAAAATTCATTTTACAAAGCAATTAGTATTTAAACGTTAATCGTTTTCAACTAATGTGTTGGATGTCGATGTGTTTATGTAGATGTGCGTAAGTGAGTGCCTGGGTAAACGGTCTATTGGAGATAGGTTGTCTATCGGGTCATATAATAGGACAGAAGGCTGAAGCCATCCGGCATCGTTTTAGCCACAAAGCGAATGGCCTGGCTTGAATAATGAAACACGTTATGTATATAGGCGCCATCCTAACCATTTCAAAACAATATACATTATATTTTCCTCTAATTTTGACGCTTCCAATATCACTCGTTTTGTTCATGTACATATCTCACAACGGCAAATTGTTCAATGAGAATGTTTTACCTTATATTTCTCTAATTCATACTCACTAATACGGAATTTAAAAAATAAAATGATATTTTTTTTTTACTATTTAAATAGCTGTTGGCTAGTGATAAATTATAGAAATTATTAATTCAACTTTTATGTATTTTTTTTTTTATTTATAATAGTATTTTATTATTTTTTTATTTTATACGATTTTATCTTTGGAATTAATAGATTCATTTTTAATTTAAAATTAATTCATCAACGACCGTGAATTATTGAATAACAGGAAACGAAAGGCAGGTCAGTGATTACCTGATTAGTGTATATTTCGCACTAGTTGAATAGGTAACTAACAATTATCCTAGACATGCTCTTATCTAATCACGTATATGTATGTCAATGTCAGTGGATATTACACTACATACTGTAATCCATGATATTTAAAACTTGGAAAATCAATTAGCTTACAATCGTATAAATAACATTAAAAGAAATATTTAAAAATTCCATTTGATAGATAATAGTATTGGTATATTATTTATCTTTAATTTTAAAGCATTAAAAAAATTCTTGTATAACTTAGCTATGACCACTTTTGTATGTATATATTTTATAATTCTAAGTTGTCCCTTCTTTTTTCTTAATATGTATTCAATGGAAAGGAATGTGGCGAGTAGAAAGGTCGAATAGTATACGCACGTATAATAAAAATAATAAAAAACGAGAATCAACAACGAGGAGACACGAATAATAAAAATAATATATAAAAAAAAAAAGATAAAAAATGTTGATTGAAGAAGGGAAATAATGTTGATGATGATGATGATGATAATGATGATGCGAGTTGGCCGTCAGTGGTGTACCATCACGTCACGCACAGTCCATCGTGGTATATCTAATCACATTCTAAAAATAAATGTTGTATTTTGTCGGTTTATGTGCGTATTGCGAATAAAAGCATGTGGTAATACGAACCCGTGGGACGACCTACGATCAACTAAAAACTGTACATATATTTTTTGGTTGTAGTATTAGTTAACACATTTAAACTTGCAAACAAGATCAAACAGACGTTACATTCTTATATTCATTTGAGCTTGATGAACTTACTTTTACAACAACAACAACAGACAAATAAATATTCTTCACAATTTTAAAATGTCTCTGTAAAGATACATGTATGTCCATATAAATTCAAGTATTTCTAACACAATGTGTGTAGTCATTCCACAAGTACTTTACCAGTCGTTAACTTAATTAACAAACGGACGTGGCCCTGTGGTCCTCTACTTTGCTGCAATCCCTTTTTGTGTGTGATGCTTTGTTAAGAGATGGGTCCACTGCTGAGAATATCTAAATTCAAAAAGGGTCTTTTTTATATATACATATATCTCAAGTTGCACCGAAGCACGTAAAGACCCTCCTGAGGATGAACATTTATAAATACAAACCAACAGACACATAGAGGCCTTCAACTCTCGCTCTTTATTATATTGTCTTTAATTTAAATTTTTCTTTTATTTCTTTTGCAACTTGGATATTCTCTATTTCTCTCTTTTTATCTTTCATTTGTGTGCATGTATATTGGTACTGTTATTTAGCATTATATCATTGCGATATATGTTTGTGTGTTATTTTAAAACCCACGGCAAATGAATGTACAAACTGGCAGGAAATGTAAATGCCACGACTATTACTCGATTGTCCACTTGACGTTTCCTTTTGACCAAAATTCAGTGTTGAAATTGTGGCAATGAAGAGTATGCTTTTGTAAAAATTTTATATATACTACATGTGTAAATTTTTTTATTTTAAGAAGAGAATTTTATACATAAAATTTGTGTCTGGTTTTTTTTTTAAATATTATTTTTATCTGGTTTTTGAATGAATAATCTACACACAAATAAATATTATCAGACTCTTTAACCACAAGCATAAACATCATATTTTTTAATATTATTATTATCACTTGTATATATTATTAATATTCAATGTGTACGATTATTATATTTTGTATTTACTTTCTCGATATTACGCAACAGAGTCAGACAAAGTTAATTATTTTTAAGAGAGAATTTTTTTTAAAATTAAAAAACTAAATAAGAGTATTATTGTATAGTTGAGAGAGTAAGCTTGGAGATTTTTATTTATTTATTTTTAATTACGATTGAATGAAACCGGTTTTTATAAATTTTTTTGCTTTGTAGAAGTTTTAAGTGTCCTTTTTTTTGTTATTTAATTCTATATAAATTGCCTCATCCTGTTCTCTCTCTGTATATTTGTACTATTTTTTTTATTCAATTTTATTATTTATACTATTTTTTTATTTTCTATTCATCTTTCTTCATCGCACGTGCCATGATGTCCTTTCTATTTTCAAACAAATGGCTCCAAGGATCTTGTGGTTTCGTCGTTCAGACAAACGAGATTCCATATTGACTGCTACTGGAATTTTCAGTGTGTCCAATTTCGATAGAAAAAATAGTATATATAAAATAAAAAGCAAATTCTAGCTGTATTTTTTTTATCCATAAAAATTCTCAAGTGACTTTTGCAGCTGTGTGGATATATATAACTATGAATTCGAAATGTTTCTTTTTTTTTATTTTCAACTAGAGTACTGTCAAATCGAATTGCAATGCGGTTTGTTGAAAAGTGCAAAATATAAAATTTGAGTATATAGAAGAAAATAAATTATTCCAGAATATATGTTACATGACAAAGAGAAAAAATAGAGAGAAAAAGAGACCAGTATAAAAATAATACAAAAAGTAAATGAAAACGGTTGTAGAAAAATTAAATTAAGTTTATTTTTTAACCAGCTGAACAAACGAACTTGGCCTCGACTTTGGTGTACATTTGTTGTTGATTTTATCATGGTATGTTAAAAAATGTTGAAAAAAAAAAGGATATAAACTGCAATAACATATAAATATAGAATTTTCAAGTTGAGGATGATGAAGAATCGCATCACTTGTTTTTTTGTGTATTTTTTTTATCAACCCCTTGCTGCTTGATCGAGTATGTCCAAAGAGACCATACGAGGTCTACAAATAGGCACACATTCATCCACACAGAAATTCACCCTTCTTTCGTCAAAGATTTAACCCTTTTTTTTTACTTCTTACACACATATAAACATTAACATCAACTCATCCACAAAATGTAGAAAGTCATATTGAAACTACCTGTTGGACATATCTTTTAAAAGTGTCAATCTTCCTTACACCCTATTTCATCATTTAAATCAACCCTCTTTTGAATAATCCACCTTTGTCAAAATATTATCAACATTCAAGTTCATTTCATCCATAATTTAATTAAATAAATAAAAAAACTCATATAAATAAATATCCAATATTTTTTTAGACAAATAATTAATTGAAAAAAATACTTTTCTCTATTTTTATTTTGAAAATTCAATAATAGTTATTTCTACGAGCATCTGTATGAGCTTTTTCATCTTTTTTTTTTTTGTAAATTTAAGAAAAGTCTAAGATGAGTCGAATAATGATGATAAAAAATATATAAATAATGAATTTTAGGCCCTTAGTCATGTTGGGTAAATCGAGCAATAAAATCGAATCATCGAAAGTGATACACAGACTAAAGGGTGTTTATCGAAATAATGTTTTATTTTAGGGTGATATCGTGAGTGAGTACGTAAAAGGCATTTACTATACGACATTTATATTCCCCTTAAATATTATCAACCCTCAAAATATTTGTACACACCAATGAATACCTTTCTTTCATTTCTCTTGTTCCTTGGCCCATTAACCCCTGACGACATCATATATATATATATCAATACACAAAGTCATGCTTTTGCAACTTTTTTTTTTCAATTCATTTTTTTTTTTTCTTTCTTATTTTACTACCCCAAAATATTACGTGAAATAAACATTTCAATTCAGCTATCATAACCTCCGTCCCTTCTTGTTTAACAGTAATATTCAGCTCTTTCTTTCTCTCAATGACTAAGAAAAGTAAAAAAAGTATAATAACGAAAAGAATAATAAAAATAAAAAAAATAAAAAACACTTGTAACAAATGCTTTATAGAAATAAATGAATGTAATCTTGAATAATGACAAAAATAAAAAAAAATAAAGCGAAGCGATGAGAAATATATTCTAAAGCCAACTTTAATGTATTTTTATTTTTATTAAAATATATTTATTTAGCAAAAGATTGGTATTCATTCATCCACTATTTAACCTCATTTTAATAATATTTTTTTTATCTTCAAAATTATTACGAGCTTTTTACTATTATTTTTATAAATATATTATTTATTTAAACAATAAAATTTTGATATTTTTTTTAAATGTAAATTTACGTTTTTAAAATGATTTTAATGAAAGATATTCGATGAATGTAAAATTAGTGAGAGTTTAATCGGTTTTAGTGGTTCGCGGGACGACGGAGAAAATTTGAATGTACGAGGTGTGCATCGACACCAGGTGGTTTGGAGTTTTAATAGGGGTGTACAAAGGGGGTTGATAAGGGAGTAAAATTAGCGTGGTTTTAATCGACTGGGAATATAAACCCTCACTGGTATTATAATCCCATTGACTCTTTATTTTTTTTATTTTCTTTTCACTCATATTTGCAAATTCAAATAATAATTTATAAATTTTTATTATATTTTTTTTTATTTATCATTATACAATGTTATTAGTTTTTTTTTTTTTCTTTCTGCATGATATATAATGATATAGAGGAAAAATATTATAGAGCTTTATAATAACTGGTTTTTAAATTATTAAAATTTTCATTATGCAAATCTTTTTGCTTTTAATATTAATAAGATGAATTTTTTTTTTATTTTCTCATTCTATTTTTAATTATCTTCGTCTATTAACATGAAGCTTGGATTCTTTCTAATTTAAATTTAATACTGCTTTATATATCGATAAGAAATTATTGCAGATTAAGAGTAGAAAAAAAAATATTAAACTTCAATTATGCAGGTATTATTTAAAAAAAAAAAATCATGGAAATTTCTGATGACACATAGAATACTGAGGGAAGTCGCTCCTTGTATTATTTGATTTTTCCATTTTATTATCATTCAAAATAAAATATAAATAGGGTGAAATTTTGTCACTTTTTACACGTATAATATCGGGGGATGAGATGAAGAAAGTGATATGGATAAAACACGAGGATATCATGATAAAAAAAAAATAAATAAAAATTCTTCATGTGTATATGCCAACACGCACGAGGCTTATTCAGGTCTCGTTGCTCTTTTATTTTTTGTTTGTCATTTTTTTCGCTGATAACACCACATCCATAACAAAATATCCTGAAAGCTTGATACAGCTAGTTGTGAATTTGCAGCGTATATAAAAAAAATACGAATTTTTTAAATTAGAATTTGAAAAAAAACTGTACATATCAAGGCTTTCATCAATCCGGATACATGTGTGTTTTTTTTATTTCACACATAGACTCATCATACTTGAATTTCCGTTGATAAAATAAAAACAAAAAATTTATACATGTATGAACTTTCACAGATCAATAGACAATTTAAATAATGAAAAAAAAAAAAGCAGCATTTTTATCCATAAATAAATATTAATATAAATATAACAAGTAAATAGATGGAGTTTTTTTTTTTTTAATTTTTTGAATTTAAATTTATGTCAGAGGTAGTATTGGATTCACTGCTTGACTGCTGCAAAAGTCCAATAAAAGTTGTACGAATAGGAATGGTGTTTGGAAGCTTGCAATTGAACGACGTCTGACTAGACGTCTACGCGTATCTTCCGGTTGAGGCATCGACTCGTGTATTGTGTTGCGTTGAGAATGCAAGATGACATCTCGTATATTTATGAGAATTGTTAATGGTATAGGAAAATTTTGCAAGGAGGTAAAAAGAATAAAAGAAAAAAAAAATAGAATTTAAAGAAAAGAAATTGGAAGTTTGCAATGAGAAACAATACCTCTCACGTTGATATGCCATTGAATTTTGCTTTGAAATATATTTGAAAATAAAATTCATTTAGCTACTGTTAACTTTTTTTTTATTATTTAATTTATTTATATACTTATATATATATTTTTTAGTGTAAATGTATGATAAAACTTGTGTGATATTTAATAATATATGAACAATGTAACAGATAATAATTTTTTACGAATATTATCAGTCGTGAATTTTTAGTTGACTGAAACTCTGAAAGACATAACTTTTAATACTGGCTTGTATGAAATGAGGAAATTTTTTATGTGCAACTGTGTGGGGTACTTTTTTATATTTTTTTTGTGTGAGCTTGATGGTCTTTGAGAGACAACCACTACCATCATCATCATCACCATCATCATCACCTCTTTTTACTTGACTCTTTTGTCTAAAAAAGTATATAGATATATTCGACTTTTACCTTGGCAAAGTACCTTCCTAATTTTAGTTTCAAGACATCCTGGAAAATCTAATAATACCAATAAAATCTTTCGTAACTGTTCTATCCTGCTTTTGTACATTTTGCCCTCACTAAAATAACATGATTACAGTACCAACTCGGACTTGTTTCAAACTCAATTGAAAACACAGCTGAACGTGTCTCATCACATTTATATAATATATATAACTTTCTTTTTTCAGCTATTTTTAATTCAATTTTTCATCCCCAATTTGTATTGAGAAAATGTCATGAAAATATATAAAAATAAAAATTTTTTACTTTCAAGTTACTAATAAGATTTTTTCGTTTTTTTGTTTCAGGTGAGTTTGAAAAAGTTTACAAAAGACATCTTAAAATCTCTATTTATCAACTCCGTCATGAAAGATTATCAAATTTCCACAACAAAAACCAACAACATTAAGTATTAAAAAAATTTATATTTATTTCTTTTAAATCGTATCTTTTATGTATATAAAACCAAAGCGTAGCACATATAAAGATGAATTTCCCAAAAGTTTAGAAATTAGTTTAATGAAAAAAAGTAAATGAAAAATGTTTGTTTAGAATTTTTATGAATAATCAAATATTGGTATTAATATTCATTATTTAACATGTGAATATTGAAAATAGCGCAATGCGTCATTTAAAATAAAAATCATAAATACACAAGTGATGGAAAAATTAATAAAAAATAAAATAGAATGAGATAAATTTATATCGTTAAATCTCGTCATCTCTGTGTCATCATAAATTAAATTTTCAGTAGTTTATATGCATGTCGGACTCAACTACTTCTTGCTTTTGTCATGATAGCTCATGTACAGAATTTAGGAATACTTGTGGTAGTACTAATATCATGTTTATACACGAAATACTAAATCAAATTTGTGCATGTATGCTACTGCATTTGTGGTACTGCAGTAAACGATCGAATTTTACAGTGCACTCTGTCACATACAGAGAAAATAGTTTGTCGTATTATCATCTCTTTCTTTTTATTTTTTTAACTCAACAATATATTTAGGTTTCTCTCTTCTATCATAGCCTTTTTTATATTTTGGCCATATGCCATTTTTATCAACAAACATTATCAATAAATCGTCAGTCGTAGAAATATATAAAAACATGAATTTTTTATAATTTTAATAACTGGAAAATCTTGAGTAATTAAATTCAGTCAAATAATTTTAATTTAAATAGAAAATTTTTTTTTTCTTCGTCACTAACATACAATTTCCTGTCACTTGTCAGAGAGAAAAATAAAATAGTTTTTTTAAAAAAGTTAATTCACAAATAAATAAAAAAACATATTTTATAATTTTTGTGAAAAAAAAGTTTGGTCATTTTTTTTGTTTTTTTTTGTTTATTCTATATATGTTTGAAACTTCAACTTTCATATAACTTTTAGCAATTTTTTTTCATTTACGTTGATGTCTTTTATTTTTATTTTTTTTTTTCGTATAGTGTATGTGCGTCATGTTTGTTTTTATTATAATAAAAAATTGTTGCTTTTGTGGTTGCCTGTGAATTTTTCAAAATACGTTGTACTTTTTTTTCTTCTTTTTTCAAACAGATTTTAAATTCATTAGTTAGATGTATATGACAAGTATCAAAAGAACAATAAAATAACAAATGTGAAATGGATTTAAGCTAACAAAAATTTTCATAAAATATTTCATGAAATTGAATTAATGATAACGTACCTCGGTAAAAAACCAATGAGCACTTGTCTAATGAATTATTCTACAGAATTTCTAACTGATTTAATTACACTTTCTACATTTTGTGGAATAAAACTTTTTATTTTCTTTTAAACAAATATTTCCAAATTAACGTAGATTTATTATTTCATTTTTGTTTCATCTTTACCTAATTTGAAAAAAAAAAAAAGAGTAGAAATTTTGTCGATTTAAAAGATATAGAAAATTGGTGTCCAATGGTGTGAATGATTTTGGATGATTCAGAAAATTGTAGATTGAAGAGTGTAATCGTGCTAATATATAAGTTTTTCACACCTTTAAATTTGCTTTTCTTATCTCTGCACAATTTGAGTTTGTGAATGACAAGTAAAAATGAAACGGGAAATATAAAAAGGATATGAAAAAGGAAACATTAAACGTAGGGGAATGATGATGCGACGAAAAAAAACTTGATATAACAAGATGAGACTGAAAAAAATAAAATTCAAGAAATATTTTCCATTTTTTTATTTCGTTATATATGTAATCTGGAGGATTTGATTATCTACGGTTCAATAAATTATTTATCATCATTTGAATAAGCTAGCATAGCTGAGTTGATCATCTCCGGTGCAAATCAGGTATACAGACTTCATTGAATTTGACAAATCAAAAACGAGTAAGATCATTTAAAATTTGTGGAAATGAAAGGTAATTTTATTTAAAGTCAGACGAATGCTCTCATGGAATTTATCAACAAAATAAATATAAAATAAAACCTCGTTGATTTGCTATTTTTACAATTTGGTTTTACTTTTTTTTCTATTTTAAGCTCACTAGATAAATGTCTCTTGAAGACTAGAGTAAATTTGTAAAATAGGCCCAATAAGATGTAGGCGGATTACCTCCACTCATAAAACCTTCTTTTAATTTTTTATTATTTTTGACCATACGTCTCTTCCATCATCATCATCTTACCTTTTATAAATTTTTATTTTTGCCTCGACCTTCTCCGCCTCTTTGCCGTTAAACTTGTATTCCTTACATGAATTATGGAAATTAATACACTCGACTGTGCCAAACTCACCTCTGATATTTTTTCATTCTTATTTTTTATATATTTCATAGCTTCACGAATGTTTCACGTCGAAATAGTTGGCACATCAATATGGAAACTAACAATTATGGATATGACTGAACACTAAATATTCGTTGCACAGTATTTTTTGAAATATCCATTAAATAGAAGACATCTTTAACTACGAAAAAATATTTTTTATTCAATTTTATACTGTTGCGTTTGTTAACAGCAATAATTACAACATTAAGAAGTCTTATGCTGTCGCGCGGTCTCCCAAACGCTTATTTATCTTATCACTTGTTTATTATTGTTATAAAAAAACGCAAATGTAGAAAATTAAATAAAAAATATTTTTTCGTAGTTAAAGATGTTTTTTATCCGATAGATATTTTAAAAATACTGTGCAACGAGTATTTATTGAAAAAAAAAATATGTTTGTGCCCATATTGATGTGCCAACTTTTTAGACGTGAATGTTTCTTCCTCTGCAGACTATTTTTTCTTTTCTTTTTTTTCCCTTCGATTTTTCGAACTTTTATGCAATTTCTGATTGTCCCCGTATTTTGTATATTGAGCTATACAATCTGTATATTTTGCTTCAAGTATAGGGCGGTATTATGTAGTACAGCGTCTAATGGAGCAAAGCAGAAGACCAGCCATGATGACATTAGAATTCTGTGGACGTTCACCAAATGGTTACTATACAACGTCAGCGTTTTAAACTACCCTCTGAACAGTTACTTCATCCCTTCATTTCATACTGTGCTTTCTCAGTTCGTGGTTTTCTTGCTGGCCAATGGCTTAACACACGAAGGAAAGATGATGTGACCGAGTGGTAAGCGACTATATACACTCGACAATGCTCACGAAAATTTGACAGAGTTTCATATATACTATTATCGATTTGAACCAAATCAAACCAATTTCTCGTTCATGATGAAAATTTTAACTATCATAAATTCAATATAAATCTAAAAAATATCATTTTAAAGCTTTATTTTTCCCATGACTCTTGTATCATCCCTCCAACGAAAACTTTCTCATTGTCATCAAGTAAAAAAGCATCCACAATTGTTGTATCCTTCTTTTTTTTTTTCTACAGATATAAATTACATTGCCCTGACTTTTAAAATGATAATAATCAAAAAATAAACTGTAATAAATTAACGTAAAAAAAAAGAGCGAAAATCAAGGGAAGGATCAGTGACCCAGTTCAAGTTTTTATTTACTGATAAAATAGTAAATCAGTTATCCCCAAGTTTCTCGTTGATTTTTATCATTTATTTTATTTTTTTTCTCTGTATCTATAAAAAATAATAATCAACATAGTAATTTTCACACACATACAAAGTTACATTCAACTGGGAATTTTTTTCTATATTATTATTTATTTTTTTCGCTGTCGATGATATTTGTGGAACGACCCTTCGCATTTCAACATCACGTGTGTATATGCTCTTTGAGTATATAGTGGTTGAAAAAAAAGAAAAGGGGAGTAATGTGACAGCATACAGAGACTGGTCAGTATGACAAAAAGTCAGAGACCATATCCGAGTTCATTTCCCAACCAAAATGATCGTTTGATTGAAGATTTAGATAACCCTGGCTTACGTCAGTCTATTTTCTTCACCCTCGTTACCCCTCAATGACTGTCGTCCTTTCTTTTTCATTTTATCTTTTTTTATCAACATGAAATCCTAGTTAATTAAAGAGACAGTGTTTGTGTGTCTGTGCAACATCAGAATCACAATTTTCCAAATGACCAGATCCCAAGAGTAAATGTCTTTTGCTAATTTTTATTTAACAATTTAGTCATGTTTCGAAAAATCATACCAAATATTCCAATCAATCTCACACTGATTGTCATCGAAAAATTCTTTTCTTTTACCGAAAAAAACAACACATTTATATTAAAAAAAAATAACCCGTCGACAAAGTTTTTTAGCAAGAGAAAAACTGTTAAGGAAAAAAAGCTAAATTAAAAAAAAAAAAACTGCTATCACATCTACAAACAAACTGAAAACGACGATTTTACCCATCCGCGTTTAATTAACTTTACGCAAGTCCGATTTTCCTTGTTCGCTTCTAGATTTTATGTTCATTTTATTTTTATTCTTTTTTTTCAACTATTTTTATCTCTAGTGTCCAGTTTTCTACTCTATTTTTTTTTTTCAACTTTCTATCCCGTCGTCCAGTGTCGGTTATACTAAAAATAATTCTCGCGTGTAATTACCGGATATTTTTTATATTATTCTGTCGTCTGACTCGTTTATCCAGAGAATATTCAAGTCGGACTGACCAATATAGCTAAAAACAAAAATTTTCATTAAAATTTCTACAATTGTTATTCATTAGAGTCAAAGCCTGTATAAATAAAAATGTGTAAGAGTTGGTTTTACAAAAAGGGGGTTGTTCGTCAACAAGTTTTCCCCCCAAAATACAATAAAAAGAATTTAATTTTTTTTTCAACCCCTTCGTCATTGTGTTTGTCCGGATTAGGGCGCAGTCTATAGTAAAGTCGTCCGTATTCGCTCGATCAACCATTTAAATTTAATTGTGACGCTTTAAAGTCGAGAGTAAAAGAAGGCTTCTTCTCTCGTCTAACTTTAACTTGAGTGGATAAAAAAAACGAGAAAGAGAGAAAGTTAGATGTATATTTTTAAAAAAGAAATAAGATGGAACAAAAATTGTATGTATATATTGAAGAAAGGGTTGCATAAGGGTTACCACTTCAACCAGCCGCTTTGCGGCTCTTTCCTCAAGCCTTTCTAATTATTCGTCTCCTTTGTCTTTGCAATTTTTTTTTTTTATCCCTTCAAAAAGAAAACATTAAACAAAGAAATTAAAATATAATGATTCCATGAAACATTAACGTGACATCTCATAAAAAGAAAAAAAAAATTGTTTAATTTTTATTTTTTTCGCATTGTAATTTTATTGAATTATTTTTATTTATTTTTAAAATGAATGAAGTACTTTTCGTATCTTTTTCAAGGATATTTTTTCAGTTACAGAACATTAAGCTTTTTAAATGGTTATTCTGGTTTTTTTTCGGATATTATTATTAATTTTTCGCTGCCTCGGTTTGCTTTATGGTTCGAAGTGTTTATGTCTGTTGCCATAGTTTCGAATTTCTCGATCATTGGGAAAGTTGTACATTGTAAAGTAAAGTTCAAGTTTCAACTTGTGCGGGAAGCCACGATGTTGTTTAAGAACCACATGCACATCTCCATAGACAAGTAGTGTATGAAAGTTTGACTTGGGAGAGACTGAGATTGTTACTTTTACTAGACACATCGTATTTCAAAACTAACACTTTATATATATTTATATTTTTATCAATTCCCTGATGTTTTGTTGAAAATGAAATTTCTTCTTCAAGAAATAAGATGAAAGGATATGTGGTTTTTTATTTTGACGCCATGCTGACCCTTCTGTATATTTCATCGACAAAATATCCCCTGAAACTTTTTACAATTTTCTTTATTTCTTTCTGTTTCTCTTTTTTTAACCTTTAAATTTATATTTTTATTCGATAAAGTGGTTTTATATTTTGTCAGTTGTTTTGATTTTATTTTCAAAATAACAAAAATATATTTTTCGAATAACGTCTCATTGAAATCCGATGGTCAAGTACTTTTTTCATCAATACTTCATTTCTAACTTTCGAATAAATTTTACTAACTTTGTTTTTATATTTTGTTATTGAAGTTAATCTTGGTGACGTTATTATTTTTATTTTTTTTTTCATAAAACAGTGAAAGAGACGAAAGTGCAAAAGCGTAAAATAAAAATATAGTATATAAAAAGGATGATGGAGTAAGTAGATGGTTTGGGGTTAAAAAAAATAAGAAAATAGTCTGAAGAACTTGCGGCGTCTTTGAGAGTTTGAGTTTTGATACCAGTATAAGGATCCTTATATTTCAAATTAAAGGAAAATTCAAAATACCTTTCTCAAAGTTCGAGACCCCTCAACATCTTTTTTTCATCTTGCTTCATCTCTCTCTCTTTCTGTCTTTCATTTTTCTTATATTTTTTATTTTATCTAACTTATTCTGTTCCGCAATCCGGATGCTCGTAACGGATTGCGGTATCTTTTTCGCTTCAACAACGTCATAACCTTGCCAGCGTTTTCAATCCCTTCCATGGATATTTAAACTTTTCAAATTGAAATTGTTTTCGATATTCAGGTGAGTGCACTTACATAAGACGCCAACCTATGATAGTGATATGTCTATGATAAGCATAGAGCCAAAGAAAATTGCTTTACCATCATAACGAATACATAAAATAAAATAAAAAAATACAAAATTCATATCAGAATTTTTATTCAACAAAAATTTTGCAACTTCATCATATTTTATGGATCCAAAAAAAAAAGCTTTAACATACTTCAATTTTTCCATTTTTCTCCAATAAATATACAGCATAATTTATAAATAAAAAAATAATAATTCTCTTAAATTATAAACTGACTGTTT
>JAPYYR010000025.1:0-85792 GCA_030523065.1 Aphidius colemani | reverse complement strand
AAAAAGAATTACAATTTTTTATTCTTATGATGAAAGCAAAGTAAAATGTCAACAATATACTTGGAACACCAAATATAAATCATTTTTCTATTCAATAAAGTTAATGAGCATTTATACTAGTTAGTGCTATGTGCCGATCTACAAAAAGTTTCTCGCATGTGGTCATAACGATCTACGGTTACTATATATTAAAACTTAAATGATACTATTATGCACTGGCCGCCACCTATGGACAACCCAGAACTTCGAACTCTTTAATGCTACGGCATTCAAGGGGATGCTTTATTCAACTCTATTTACTTTAATAAATTCCTCCGTCAACTTTAATAATTTAATTATATATTAGGTAAAAGAATTTAAAAAAGGTAGGTCAGTTCAAACAAATTAAAGGGACGGTGTAAACAAATTCGTGGGGGTGATTAAAGTAGAAAGAACTTTAAACAATAATATTAAAGATATTGAAGATATTCTTAAAGATACTATGTAGCTTTAAAGACATTAAAGTTATTCTTAAAGATATTAAGGATAGCTTCAAAGACATTAAAGTTATTTACTTTAATAAATTCCTCCGTCAACTTTAATAATTTAATTATATATTAGGTAAAAAAATTTAAAAAATATAGGTCAAATTAAGCAAATTAAAGGGACGGTGTAAACAAATTCGTGGGGGTGATTAAAGTAGAAAGAACTTTAGCTTTAAAGATCTTAAAGATATATTATTAAATATATTAAAGTTATCATTAAAGATAATAGCCCAATATTCAAAGACGCCAAATTCAAGCTTTAATATGAAAAAAAATTAATAAATACAAAAAAGACAAGCAAAAAATGAATAAATCAACAACAAATAAATTACGTATCAGCCAAAAATTTTCTAATTTTTATTATATTATTTTTTATTATTTGGGATAACGAGAAACTGGAACTGACAAATGACCGAAAAAAAAGCCACCAATAACAATAAAAAAATGAAATGTTAATAAACATGAAAATAAAGAACAAATATAGACAAATAATTTACATGAGGGTCAAAAAAATCATTGATATTAATGTTTTAGAAGAGAAAAAAAAAGGGTCGTGAGTTTATCGTTGAAACATAAGTCATATTGAGGAGGTGTCGTAAAGGGGTGGAATGGACAAAAAGATATGAGATAAAAAGAGAAAGAAATAGGGATCATACTGGACCCTTTCGATTTATTATATTTTTTTATATAATATTTTTTATAAAAAAGGGTGGTGTGAGAACGATCGCGTGCAAGACTATCACGACGTTATTAGCATGAAGGCAAACGATGCTTGAGGGCCATCGATACTTCACTAAAATTGCTCCCCCCTGGTTATGACAGTCCATGAAGTAAATGTATAAAATTTTTGAATGTAAAATTTATCATGGATAAACATGTAGAGGGTGGCAAGTATACAGCCGCTACCACTGTGGGGTTGGTTGGTTGGTTCACTGGCTTGATATGTCCATTTTTAAATTTTATTCGCCTCTCAACATCATCTTTCCCTCATAGACTTTTAACCCTTCGTTGTAATGTCTTCATTTGACAGACTTTGTAAATTTATTTATCATCTGTTTTTATAGTTTTTTTTTTTTTATTCATAACTTGTCGAAAAAATAGATTTAAAATTAAAAAAAAATTAATCTAAAAATGCAATGGTATTTAAAAGTTAATCAATTATTTATTGATAAATTAAATTTTTATTTTCATATAATATATTGTTAATTTAAAAAAATAAATTTTTAATAATGAAATTTATTTAAAATTATATAAACTTATAAATATTAAATTTAAAAAAAAAGTTTAATTTTTTTTTCATGAGAATTTAGAAAATGTGCCAAAGAAATTTCGACTGGAAAATACCAAACGACTCACAACAAAAATGTCGACTATTTTTATTGCATTTTTTATATTTTTGTTCTTTTTACTGAAAAATTCTCTTGCCAATTTGAATTTTACAATTCCCACCTCGGAAGCGATATTTGGGTTATCACCGCTTCTACTTTTACCATCCGCAATCAAATAGTCACGACTTTCATATATACACTATAATAACCACACGTAAAAGAATAATAAAAAAAAATAGATAAATAAATAAATTTTGAGCAAACCCGAGAGAATTGAGGCAGTTTTTAACTTGGCCACGTTATGCTGTTAATATTGACAGTTAAAAACCACTACACACATATAAGAGATTGGATTTTTTTAATTGGAAAATACAAACTGGCCAGTAATTTTTTTTACAATTATTATTATTATATTTTCACATTGAGGGTAAAATTTTTTTCTATTATTTTTATTTCTTCATCAAATACGTATGCCAGTATTTATACGATATGCTTTCATTGTCAATTTTTACTTGTAATTTTTTTTCCTCTAAAAAAGTCAATTCAGATTTTTCAACTAAAATCCACCGCATTGAATACATCAATTGGATAAAATAAAAAAGTAATCTTTAAAATTTTAACGTCTAAAAATCCAATATAATCTTTGTATATTTTTTAATCAAAAAAATTGATTGATAAATTAATTTGAATATAATTAATAATAGTGTAATAATCTAATGGTTTATATTATAAATATATTTAATGGAAAATTAGTTGGTATTTAGAGTAATCGATTTGGTATATATAACTAGTAATAACGTAGGTGATGTGAATTGAAGCAGACATAATGAAACGATAGTTTCATGCACCAATGGAGGTAACGGAAGCCTCCTTGGCACTATGTACTTGGTTATCCTATAGTCTTCATCATCATACTCTTACTCATTCCAAACATTAAATGTATACTGTGTTATTGGTGTACATCACATATGTATATGGTAGTTACTTCACTCAAGTGAAGACAACTATCGATCCTTAATGTCAGATCATCCGTAAAACTGGTCCTATTTTGCTTGTCTATTATATTTTATTTTTCACAGATGTACACTCCACAATCATACCGATCATTTAATCATCAATTTCAACTAAATTACATATTTATTGATCATCATAACCATATATTTCCATTGCCATATCAAAAATGAATTCAGCCAATTTTTCAAACATTTTTATTCTTCTTCTTCTTCTTCTTCAAGTCATCAAATAAGATTACAACAATTTAGTTCAGGTTTTGATCAAAATCGGATCAAGAAACCTGATTTTAGATCAGAACCGGATCAGGAATCCTGTTCAGGAATGGATCAGTGCTTTTCAAATGCTTTTTGTTTAGGAAAAGCTTTCTGATCAGGAAAGCTGGCCAGGTGGTAAGGCTGGAGCCAGGATACCTGATCAGTGAATTTTTTTGAATAATTATTTTATCTATGGCAAAAACATGTCAAAAAGAATAAATATTTGTACATATTTAAATGAGTAAGTAAGTAGTGTGTGTATATATAATCGTAATGCAAAATGAGATCTCATCGGTTGAGGATGTTGAAGCAATGTTAACGTAGGGTGCTACGATTTGGCGGAAATCGCGTGCGCGCATGGGGATGAAAATAGAGAGAGAGATGAAGAGAGAAATTGAAGTTATATACAGAAGGAAATTGAAGGGTGAGTTGGTTGCTCTGGCAGTCCGGGAGGCACAGGATTTCACGGTAGACTGATCACGAATGGACGCGTCTCCCGCAGCTCTGCCGCTGACAGCCAGGAATTGGAATTGCATCGGCATCGTTCGATAGCCAGTCAGTCGAATCAACTCTAGGCCGGTATATTATATGTATATGTGTGTGGCTGTTAGGCCGTTTGGCTGCTCTGCAATTTTACATCTCTCTCCCAGCTTCATCTATACATATAGCCACTATTCCCTTGTCCATTTATATACATATAGCCAATATATACGTGCATTTGGATTTTGGATTTGGTCTCACATGTACGCCCCGATAGATACATGGACATTCGCAATCCGATAGGATTTCTATCGATGAATCTAAAGACGAATGGAAATTCTCAATTCAATTTTTTTTTTCTATTTCTATGATAGATGAGATACCCTTTATCAAACTGTCAATGTATATTTTTTTATTTTGTTAATTTTTAATAGACGTGAGTGTTGAAAAT
Source organism: Aphidius colemani (assembly GCA_030523065.1). Classification (NCBI taxonomy): domain Eukaryota; kingdom Metazoa; phylum Arthropoda; class Insecta; order Hymenoptera; family Braconidae; genus Aphidius; species Aphidius colemani. Next base: position 81,741 of record JAPYYR010000025.1, on the reverse strand, counting down.
CAAGTATTTATTTATTAATTTTTGAAAAAAAAATTTTATACTATATATAGAAGAAAAAAATAGAATAAAAAACGATAGTTTTTCTTAACACACGGCGCACAATCCAGCACAGCTTTATCTGCTTCGATGGATTTTAAAAGATCCCCGAGATTATTACTTTTTTTTTTTTTTTTATTATTTTTTTTCTCGTGCCATCATGCACTATCTTTTCCTCTGATTTTTTTTTTCTCCTCTTTCATCTTTTTTATTTTCATTATTTTTTATAAATATATATATAGTTTTTTTTTTTTTTTTTTTCTTTTTCCTTTGTACTCTTGTATTATTATTTTCAGAGCAAAGAGCCAGCAAAGTCTCTCTTTGCTCATCTTTGTCATGTTGGTGTTAATATGCGGCTGATGGTTATTTCAAAGTGTATATGTGTATTGGAATGATGATGATGATGATAATAAAGTGTGTGTATGTTAAACCACACATAAAACCTGAGAGAATAAGTAAATGCAAGTACGGATAGGTGTATTGTTGAACGGGGTTCGAGTTGGATGCGTGAAAACCATGGACCGACTTTAGGCTCGTTGGTTTCCCGCCGCGGCTATTGGCGTGTATTCAAGCTTATCGTCATGGAAGTAATATCAGGACAACGCACTATTCTTCATGTACAAAATGGAAATAATATATATGTACATATTTAAACATCACGAGCCTCTGGATCATATGATGCTATGTCAAAACGAGACAACAACTACACTGACAGATGCATGTTTGCCAATTTTTCATTTATATTTTTGCCCTTTGATAATGTGATTCTATCATAAAACACAACTTCTTTTTTTTTTTTTTTTTTTTTCATTTTAAAATAATTAATTCCAACAGACAACGAAATTATTATACACTCATTTAAATAATAATTTATGAAAATTTATTTACTTTTTTAATCATCAACATCAGATGAGAAAGCTGGTCTTATTATTGCCGCTTCATATGATGCCACAAGATGAGCAGGTAAGTACAGGTGTCGATATTGGAAAGTTAAATCTATTGAAAACACTGAGCCGAATAAAATGTTCAGGGGTTTTAAGGGGAGATTTTAACCTTGTATTTAATATATATAATATAGTTGCACATGCTGAACATGTTGAAGGAGGTGTGGTCTATTTTCATATGGAATTTTTTTAATAATTTTAACTGAAAAATGTCAAAAATCATTTATAAAAATATGAATTATTATTGCAAATTCAAACATTGTTTTTTATTACAATAAAAATATTAAAATCATAATTTTATTTTCTTGATTTTTTAGAAAAATATATTTAATGAAAATTCACATTAATATTTCTTGAAATTGTTAAATTTTGGTAATAAAAGTCAACGTTTTATTGCCTTCAATATCAAAAGCAAATTCAAGCCAAAATGCTTCTCAATATTCTCAACTTTTTTGGTTGTTAGTTTCAACTTTCAATATACCTATATATACTTTTCACCAAGTTTCAGGATATCTTGCTTGGCCATAACTTTTTTTTATACTTGTATTTTTGTTTTTTGTTTTTTTTTCATATATAAAACTATATGAAACCTTTTATATGATTTTACAAAGAGTCCAACACATCGACAATGGTTGTATACCACTACGACGTAAGTTTATGACCAAAACCAACGCCCATAAACTGTACAAATGGTAAATCTAGCGTAAGATCATTCCAGCCGAAAATGATGTATCGTAGGTAGTCCAGTATGACCAATGGATTATTATACTTCTGGGCTTGACCCCTACCGACATATTCCTTCGCGACTTTCGACCTTTTTATTTATTTAACTTTTTTTTTCATAATAGTTTTTCAAGAAAAATTATATAAAAACTTTTAAGTTCAATTATTATTTCAATTTATTTATTTATCTAATTGGTAATTGTTATTTTCAAAAATTTTAATTAAAGTATTGACTCTTCTTTTTATCTAGAATATTTTATTGATAATTTTTTAGATTAATGATTGATAAAATTATTATATAATTTAAAGGCTTAATCTAATTTTGAGTACAAAGATTATTGCAAAATAATTAACACATGTTTATTCAATTGAAATATTTATAAATGAAAAATTCATTTTCATACAGTAAGCTCCATCTTGCTTTGAATTGTGTAATAAAAAATTGCATCATCACAAATAATTATTTACTCGTAGTTGGTACAGTTATTTATTACGTCAATATTACCAGCTAAAATTTAAATAAACAAATTTTAATTGACTACGAAATAGAGATCTTTTAATACCACTTTGAATTTTTTCCACTCGAATTTTTTTATTGTTAATTGATGCATAATTTAATTTCTCTTTGTTTTATTGATAAAACTTATTTTTATTTATTTAAATTATATAAATTATATAAATCAACAAGTAACATTATACCACCAGTCACAAACTTGTAATTTTTCATTAAACAATGTACCATTTGGACAAATCATTGGCACACCATTTCCTCTGGTTCCATAACACACATAAAAAATCTATTGAATAAAACAAAAAAAGAATTAGTATGCATTACACTTGCGTGTTAAAATCAGATATATAAATGTAATAAATTAATACATTCATTTTATATAATTTCTAAATAAATGTTTAATAATATTTACCTGACATCTTGATAAACGATCAGCAAGATAAAAATGTGTTGTTAATTTTTTAGGACACGGAAATCTTCCATTATTATTTTGTAATTTATAATAAATATGCTCGTAATTTATTGGATAATCTGGTGTACCTGGTGCAGCTCCACTATTTCTGTCTAAATAAAAAATTAAATAAATGACAAATAAATATTTAAATATTATCCAATAAACACACACCTTGAAATTTGTTGTAATTTGTTTGTTGATTTGATTTTTCTTTCCAATTATCAACTGGTCTTGATTGCCAATCATTTTTTTTATTTATTGTCTCACCAATATTATCCTGATATCTCTGATTTCCCCGTGAAAAACTTGTCCTGATTGGATTAATTTTATCTCTTGGAGCTGCCGATGATTGATGATCATTTTTCCACGTATTTTTTTCTTTGTTACCAAATGGATCAAAAGTATCAGTCGAGCCTCTAAAGTTATTTTTAATATTATCATTTCCTGTTGAATCTGTTGAAGTTTTAATTTCAAATTTATCATCATGATTTTGTTTGTATGTTGTTGATGAATTAAACGATGTTATTTCATAAATTTTTAGTGTTTTTATTGTTGAGGTATCGTATGATGATGCTGTTGATAAATCTTGATTTTTAGTTGTCGAATCAGTGCTCACTTCTTCAAAGGGAAAATCATTTATTGATCGAGAATAAAATTTAGCTGGTGGCTCAAGATATTGCGATGGTACTGAATATACATTTTCTTGATTATCATGATGTATAAATTGTTCATTAAAATCAACACGTTTTCTACTTGGTTTGAAATTTTCAACTTCATAATTAACTCGATCAACTAATTCATCATCTGATAGATCATAACTTTGTCCTTTTATTGTTAGTAAAAAACCTAAATAATAATTTAAATTATAATATTATTTATTCATTGAAAAATACAAGTTTAACTTACTTAAAATAAAAATACACCGTAACATATTGATCCACATGATCATGAAAAATATTCAAAATTTATTTAATGGTTTTTGTTTGTTAACAATCAACTTGATGACTTGATAGTTCGACAGCTAAAACTTGACTAATCCAAAAACAAATATTAATGATAATTTAAAAAGAGAATTTAAAAATGAAAAAATTCACCTGGTGGGAAGACAAGGCCGGGGTCGATCAACCAACCGTGCAAAAGACTCTTTTAAATATCAAATCTAAAACAATAAAAATAATTAATCAAATTTTTTTCAGTAATTAATAATACTTAATATTTATTTAACATAAAAAAAATTAAATCATACAATTATTTATTTAACAAAACAAATAATATGAATAAATTTTATTTAAATAAATCATAAATTTTTCAAAAACAAAATATATATCTTGCAATAGCGGATGATGATATCTACGTCTCGCTTAGCTACCTCTCAATAATAAAAAATAAAAACATGATTTTTTCTAAAAAATACTGTTTTCTCCAGTATAAAAAAAGATTATAAAAAAAAAATATCGATACACGCATCGTTTGTTCATAACAACATCCGGAAATAAATCATTTTAAAAAATTGTTTAAATATTTTACTATCAATAAAAAATATCAACATAAACATTTTTTATTAAATTTATATTTATTTAACATGTAAAATTACAAAATAAAAAAAAATTTATTTTATAAAATTTTTAACATTATATATTTTTTTTTCTATTATTAAGTAAATATAATTTTTTTATTTATTAAATTTAATCAATCTCATTTGTTATTTTATGATTTAACGGTTGCATTTCAATATTTTTTTCATTAAATATTGAAACACAATGATTATTATTATCACTATTAATTTTTGTATCTTTTATTTTTGGTATTAAACGTTTATCAACAATTAATATGCCAATCATTGCAACAACAAGTGTTGCACCAGTTATATTCCAAGTATAATAAGTACCAAAGTTAGTATAAATTGTTTCAACAATAATTGGTCCCATAACACGTGATGCTGAACCAGCACCAGTCATCATTCCCATCCAAACACCTTGTGGACGTGGTCCAAGTATTTTACTAAATATTGTTTGTGCAAGTGTTACACCAATTGGATAACCAAGTGTTGTAAAACCATAGCCAATTATAAATTGTAATAGTGTCATTCGTGGTGTTGTAAAACACCATTCTTGTGTACTTGGACAACCAGGTGGTAAAGTATATTCATCACTTGAACTTAGTGTTGAATTTATATGTGCTATTTGTGGTGGTTCTGTTCCCCATGGTATATATAATACTCTACCAACTACCATCATGAAAAAACCACCCCATAGCATTACTTTTCTTTCAGCAAATCTATAAATAAAAAATACATATATAATTATTTAATTCATTTATAAATTTAAATATTAACTTACACTTTACATAGTGGCTCAATGCCAAGAAATATAAAACACGCAACAAATGCACCGATTCCCATCAACCAGCCCATGTATTTTGTTGATTCTTGTGCTGACCAAGCAAACTGCTCCATTGTCAAAAGCGTTGCTAATCTATAAAATATATAATCAATTATCAATTAGCTGTATGTCAATTAAATGGTAATCATTAATTTAATTATATATTTACGTTTCTAAGAGTACAAAATTGAATACTAATACAAAATTAGCTCCAATTAATGTAACAGCAGCCCATGAATCTGGCTTCAACTCTTTCCATGCTTCTTTTTCTAAAATACATATAAATTATATTGTTGATTGAAATGATTAATTGTGCTTCTTGTGTTTTTTACCAGTGCTTTTTCCTTGTTCTTTCATAGCTTCACGTGCAGCAATTTTGTGTTGTTTAAAACAACATGGTAAAAATAATATAATATTAAATATTCCCATTGCTGAATTGATCCATCCTGGTGCTGTGTACATATTAAAACTAATACCAATAAATTTATGTCCCTCTTCACCAAGTTCTGTGACAAGTGATTGTATAACTGGTCCAATTGCAAAACCAATAACCTGTTGAACAATAATATTATAAATTTATCAAATGAGATTAAAAAGAAATAAATAAATGAAATAAAAATTACCTGAGCAAGTGCAAGCATTGAAACAGCATGTGTTCTTTCAGATGATTTTGTTGCAGCTGATAAATAAGCTCTTGCAACAGCAATGTTAGCTGAAAATAAAGTAAAGAATATAAATTATTTAATAACAATAATATATTTAATAAATAATTTTTAAAAATTCATTTACCAGCACTAACGCCAACAAAAAATCTCGTGGCAATCATGTAATATCTTTTATTATCAATTGGTAAAACATCAAGTAAACTGTAAAAACTTGATGAAATTACAAATAATGATAGTGTTACTATCATTGGTAATGTTGGTGATCCTCTTATGTTACCCCACCAGCCAATAAGTGGTGCAAATAACATTGCACCAAGTGGATTTGCTGCAACAACATAGGACCAAAATCTTTTGTCAGCTTGATGATCCAACTAAAATAATAACAAATAATTTATAATAATTATTGTTTATTAAAAATTAATTTAATTTATATAATTTATATAATTTATACCTTGTTTAAGTAAGGCCAACCACCAGTTAATACAATTGAAAAACCCAGTGTCATTAAAAACATTGTAAAATGAATAATATGAATACTTTTTTTTCTTTCACATTTTTCAGCCCACGTTTCTAGGTCATCATCAATCGCCACTTGATTCTCTCTTGAATATAAAAAAACATATTTTTATATATTTACAAATAATACAAAAATAATGTCAGTATAAAATTTATAATTATTTTTTTAAATTAATTTACCTTTTAAATAGTTTTTTCTTTATAAAATCCATTTTTTTTTTAAATTTAAAGTTTCTTTTTAAATAATTATTTAATATATAAATAAAAGATTAATTTTTAATTTTTATTTCACGATTATTGTAGATAATTTTTAATGATAAAAATGGCATAATTTGAGTATTCAATCGCGTGTAATTTTATCGCACAAACTGGTTGACTAGATTTGTATTTTATTTTTAATTAATAAATTATAAATATCGAGTTGGTAATGAGTGAATAATATTTCATAATAATCAAATGATACTGAGAAATTATTGAAATTAAAATCTACCATGTAGATGAAACAAAAAGAATATATATTTTTAATGATATCACAGGGTCAAGATGCTGACTTGATAATTTATAATCTCAACAATGAAAAAAAAAAATATGTTCCATTCCACTTGAAGGCAATTTTGAAAAGACCATATATATTTTCAAAAATAAATTTTTATTTTATCTTTTTAGTAGAAAACTTTTTTTTTTTTCTTTTGTTCGACACTTTGAAATTCAACAACTGAGTGAATGATTATTTTTTTATCTAATCAATAGTTGAATATTTCAAACCACTAGAAAAATATATTTATTTTTTTTTCGACAATTAACAGAAACTAAATTTTAATTTTTATATTATCACAGTAAAGATAATAAAAATTTGATAAAAAAAAAAAAAGTAAAAAAAAAATTAGACTCCCGCGACTTTCAATTTGTGTGTGATGGCATGTCACAGCAATATAAGAAACGTGAATGTTTTTTATTTTTCTATTTCAAATGAGTCAATATATTTGTCACGCGCAAATCTCAATATACTTTTTTAAATTAAAAAATAAAATTATTGTTATTATTTCAAATTACAAGCACGCAAACACAGCATCTGAATAAACAAAAAAAAAAAATAAAAAATAATAACAACACTGATAAATTATAAATAAATAAATATAAATTATTTACAAAGACAACAAAGACTATTGTTGAATATTCCTCAACACACTCACATAAAACTGATTTTAAAAAGTGAAAAAATTAAATTACATGACATCAATAAATGCCTTGATATCACCAATCACTTTTCAAGTTTTTAAAACAATCATATTACTATCATACTTGTTGATATACAACAGCCACATAGTTTACAAATTCACTATGCTACTGAAAACAAAACTGATGCTTATGCATACCCATCATAACTGATCATTGATAAATAAAAAAAAATATATATATCCCGTTGGTTTTCAAAGAAAGAGAAAATAAGATATATTCAATAAAAAAAAAAATAAAAAAAGCAATCTCAACGAGATAAATAAAGGCAAGTTGCCTGAAGTTGATTGGATGAATAAAAAAATATAAAATGAGATAAGAAATTATAAAAAACAAAAAAAACTGGTACAGCTGATTTTAAATAAAGTATCAATGGCCACACAATAAGTGTAATAACAACACCAACACAGAAAGATTATTTTTTTTAAATAAAATGAAGGTCCATGTGTCAGTGTATTGCTGCAACTCAAATGCATTTTAATAAGTCTGGTTTAACCGGTCCGTCTTTGTTCCTCCTGTCTCTTTTTTTCGATACAGCTGGGGCAAGGACTTTGTACCTCTCACATTTACCACAATCACCTGTAAATTAATACACATATAAAACTTGAAAATAATTATAAATAAACATACAGAAAAAATAGTGATAATTTTTTAAAAATGCTTATAATTCCATATATATTTTGATATTTTTTTCGAATATCATACAAATTTGAATTATCATTATTATAATTACAATTGAAAAGAAAAGAAAAAAAAAATATTCGAACGAATAAAACTAGGTAGTTGATTTTTTATTTTTTTTTTTTTGTTAATATGAAACGAAATATATATTTCTTTTAATAATAAAAATAATAGAAATAATTATTCCCAATATTTAATTTGTGCATCTGCACCAGCTGTAATAAGTTTTGATGGATCATGTGGATTCCATAGTGCAGTACTACAAGCACCATCATGTGCTTTCCAACTTTTTAAATTTTGTGTTGTTTTTGAATTCCAAATATGACATTTACCATCAGCATCACCAGACACAAGATAATACATATTTGGTGAATAATCAATTGAACATTTATGTCCATTATTAGTATGACCAGTAAATGTTTTCTTATGAATAACTTTATATTTCTTCAAGCAAAATGAATATATTTTATTTTCCATTGTTTGACATGCAAGTAGCTTGTAATTTTTTGATAATGCAACAGTTTTTATAGGTGGTAATGCTGAATCATTGATACATTTAACATCAGTTGGTGTACCCCATTTCCATACACATAATGTTTTATCGTCTGATGTTGTTATAAATTTTTGATTATTATCAAAAAATGTTATTGTATGAACAGCATCAGTATGTTTGTCATATTCATGTGCAACATCACCAGATCTAATGTCCCAACATATTATTTTATTATCTTCACTACCAGTTATAAATAAATTTTGTTTATCTTTATCTGGATTAAATTTCATACAATATGGTACTTTATCATTTGTAAAACGATTAATAACAGCACCAGTTTCAGTATCCCATAGTCTAACAAGACGACTATTACCACCGGATAAAAAATGTGAACCATCATTATCAAAAGTGATATCATTATCGATATCATTATTACGATATGTACGTATACAACGTCTTTCTTTATAAACTTCCCATAATTTAACAGTACGATCATTGCCACATGATAATAACAGATGTGCTGTTTTTGGGAAAAAACGTATTTGTGTTACGCCTTTTACATGTCCTTCCCATGTATGAATTGTTCTTTTTGGTAAAAATGTATGTTCAATTGGTAAATCAATTGGTATAGCACCGATGTTAAGTGGTGGATAAAGAAATGAACGTCCATGAATATCAATTGGATCAGCAATGTGTAATGCAGTACCATCAATTGGTGGTACGTGGTCTTCTATTTTTGGTTGTTTTAATTTTTTAACAATAGGCTCTTCTTTTTCTTCTTGTTCTTCTTGTTCATCTTTGATGTTTGATTCATCTTCAGTTAATGACTCTTTTTTTATACGATGATTACTAGCATCTTCGTTGTCAGATTCATCATCTATTTCTGTTTTTTTGCGTTTTTTAACACGACCTAAAAAACAATCATCAATTACAATACATATCCTATTGATAATAAATTAATTTACTTTTATATAAAATTAATTTTTTAAACTTACTGTTAATTTTTTCATTTGCAGAATTTGTTCCATTTTTTGATGACTCCCCAGAGTATCCCGAAATAATAATTTTGGTTATATTTTTTTGTTTAGAAACAAAGTCATTTTCCAAATCATCACCATCATTATTAATATTTTTTTGATTATTAGTATCATTTGTATCTGTATCCTAAATAAATTTAAAAAATAAAATAAAATAACATTTGAAATATGTAAACATGTTTGTGAACATGTAGATATTAACACATACAAAATATGTTTTCGTCATATAAATTGTGTTGGCAAATGTAAGCGTCAAAGAAACGCGAGGGAAATGTTATACTTACTTTTGATGTTGTTGGAGTAAGTGAAAAATAATTGGGACTCGGTGATGTTACTGATTCGCCAGTTGATGTTGTTTTATTTGTTGATGTTATATCAACTTTAGTTTTACTTGTTCCGGCAACATTATTCTGATCAGTATTAATTTTTGTTTCGTTGTCGTTATCACTCTCATCATCAGTACTATCGTATGCTCTAAGTGCCCACATTATTAATTTTATTATTAATGAATGAAAAAATTAATTGTATTTTGTATTTATAAACAATTATTAATTAGTAAAACTAATTAAAATAGTTTTAGTATGTTTTTAATTGTTATTTTTTTTGTATATTAACTATGTGGATTGTTAAAATTGTTGATTGTTGTATATACACATACAACAGCTGGTTCTGACGCGCAGTATAGCGCTTTGTTCAAACATGGCGTCGATGCGAGGGAAAATTTAAAGCTACAATAATTGTGTTGCAAATTAAAATCAATAAACATAACAATTTTATTTTTTAAATAGCTTTACTAAATTATCTATAATTTTCTAATAGATTTACAATTTTACTAAATAATACTTTTTTTCCTTCAAGTGACCAAAGAAAATCAAGATGATTAAATTGTTTTGATGGTACTCGTTCAACAGATACAACATTATTGAGATTTTTAGCCAACATCATGACATTCTAAAAATAAAATTGACATTATTTTCAATTGAAACAAGTTTAAGATGTATTTAATTTACCTCTTTTGTTGCCATTGGATCATTCTCTGAATATACCAAAGCAAATGTAGTATTAATTTTTGTTAAGTCATAAGAAGGAGGTTTTTTTTGACCATATAGTTTGTAATTATTGACAAATCCAAAATCATATTGTTGAAATTTACCTTTAAAATAAAATAGTTTAAATAAATTTGAACTAATTAATGCTATTTTTTTATTTTAATACATACTTTGTTTCATATTCTGGACAAAATGATAAAACGTTTGCATTGATGCACCAGCTGGGAAATATGACAACAAAAGTGGCAAAAGAGTCTGTAAACAAAAAAAAAATGAATCAATAAAATACTCAGCAAATAAAATACTTTAAGAATATTTCTTTAATTACTCTGTTGAATTGTTCATTTCTTCCAGAGATTGAAAAAAGAATTTCAGCACAAATTGGTTGTGTAATAACTCCATCACTACAAAAACTTCTTCCCAATTTAACAGATCTTGACGTTAATTGTAGTACTTCATGTATGTCATTGTTATCAAGAAACATCTTAAATGAAAAAATTAATAAATTATTAATTAACAATTGTATATAATATTAAAAAATAAACAAACCTTAATGTTTTTATAATTTTTTAAAATAACATCAGAGCCTGGAAATTTTGGTATCACATTCCAAAATGCAATTGGTGCAAGACTTATTGAAAATTTAATTTTATCATTGTATTCTGGCTTCATTGTTAAGAGTATATAGGACATTGTTGTACCCATTGAATGACCAATGTAGAATAAATTTTGTTGGCCTGATACTTCCAATGCATGATCAATCATTGCTGGTAAATCATAAACGGCCATTTCATGAAAACTAAAATACATTTTTTTAACAATTAAACGATCATTCATATAACTTTTTGAATTAATTTATTTACGTTAATTATATATTACCTGAATTTCCAAAATTCAGCATTTTTTGGTGATAATTCCTCATGAGATCTTCCATAAGTATTTCCTCGAACATTTCCCAGCCAAACGTCCCAACCTTCATCGGCCAGTATAAATGCTTTTGCACAAAATTACAAAAATAAATAAATAATAATTAATTTCAACTAGTCACTATTTATCATCTTTTATTCAACAAATTTCAAGCTCTACATTTAACAACCATATGATAAATTTTTTCTCATAAATCCTGTTGGCCTTCGGTTGAAAAAAAAAAATAAATATTTTAAACAGACCTGAGGGTTTTAGTTGAGTGTTAAATTTAAAATTTTTTTTTAAACAAATAAATGGATATTTGTATTTGTCAATTGTGTAATGCAAATATATTTAATTAATTCTAAAAGAAAAAAAAAAAAATATACACAACACACACACCCATTTTAGACATATTTAAAAAGAATAAAAATTTTGTAATTTTATACAAATAATTTTGAGATAAAAAAATGAAATATAGAATTATTTATTTGACATTTTTTCAACGTTAAAATATAGACTACAATAATAATAATAAGTCAAGGTTATTTGATAATATTACCAAGGTCTTTAGTCGGTCCTAAAAGTGTCCAGCTATCAGATGATGCAAGTATACCATGTTGAAGAAAAACTACCGGTTTTTCATGATTTTTAAATTTTTTTTCATCATTTGGACTTTCTGGTATTCTGTGGAGTTTTAATTTGTAACCATCTTTTGTTGTAATATTATATTCCAGACATGGATATCCATGTTTTTCAACAAGACCGACCTGAATCAAACACGTTATCCTTGATGAAAAAATTGCTCAAATATAGCAGGTGTTATTAAAGTTATTAAAATGTAATTTATCATTTAAAAAATATGACAATGATATTGTTTAAATAATTAAAAAACTCAATCAATTAATGGTAATTTTTTGTTTTAATTCAATTTACTCACAATGTCAAGTATTGGTGAATCAAAATTATCAACAGATGATCTTGTTTCAGTAAAACTTCTAACACGATTTAAAATTGGTACTCTGGGGAAAAATAAATCTCTTAAAAAACCAATACATAAACAATTTTTTTGTAATAATAAAATGATTATTATAATAAATAAACATTTAACTTTATAAATCATTTTATAATAGAACCAAATGTCTTAATAATCAAGTATCAATATAAACTGATTTTATATTTTTCTTCATTTTTAAAATACACAATAATACACTTCCATCTCTTCTCAATATATATTTTTTTCTTATTTATACTTCCCCTTCTTATTAATATTTTTAAAATGTCAATAATGTTTACACTTGAATTAAAAATATGTTCAAGTTTACTGTCAATGTCTTTTTTGTTTATCATCAACAGAATATGTAAATTTTTTTTTTCTTAAATATTTAAAATTAACTGGTTTGTCTTGAAAAAAGAAAACAAACAAGCAATGATTATTATTAACAATATAATGCCTGATTATTTAACAAAAAATAAAATAGAAAAAGTCTTGATTAATTTTATGGTCAATCCTCAGATTTATTTATAGACAATAATTACCTGGAAACTTTATTAATTCTTGATTATTAATGACAATATTTTGTGTTTATTCATTAGCATATTTAAACAATTTATTAATTAACACTCATTATTACATTGTGAGAATATTTACTGACCTTTTGATGATATTGATGATAATGAATTGTTGAATACCTTGAAAGTGACATTCTATATCAAATAGTATTCTTGATAAATATTTTAATTTGTGATTTCCATGATTTTTTAGTACTAATTTCTAGTTTTCCTTGATCAATAAAAAACAGTCCAAAGTTTAATTAATAAACAACAATTTTATTAATAAAAGAATCATCATCACTATCAACAATCTTACCAAAATATCAACATGTTAATTTTAACATGTTGCTTATGTATTTTTATGTTTTGTTATTGTTGTTGTTTTGAATGTATGCCCCCTACAGTGAAAAATTTAAAATAGAATTCTCTTTCATTTTGGAGTCACTAAAAAGACACTTTTATATATATATTATTATCATTACTATCAATTAAATATAATGTACATGTATTTTATGTGTATATGTATCGAGTTAGTCATGTAGTTACACCTTGAATAATTTGCAAGTATTTATTTTCAATTAATTTCAATTTGGTTAAATTTAAATACAACAATAGTCAATTATTATAGACTAATAATTTTAATTTAGTATAACTTTATACTGATAGTCATTATTATTATCATCGTGAATGAGTCAACTGCCACGGAGCAACAAAAGCCAAGATAACACATAAAAACACCAATTACAAAGTAATATTACTATTTTTTCCTCTCATTTTCAATTTCAATGACTTGAGAATATTTTTTTAACTATTTTTTTCTTTCCCTCCACATGGGCGTGAAAAGTGTATAATATTTTTTCTACTGTATGTATTAATAATTAATTATTTTTGTTGTTTTAGTAATTTTATAATTGAAATTAATTTATAATGTATTTGTATTTTACAGAAGAATATTTATATCATCAATAAAGTTATTAAATTATGAAGATAAGAATTGTTTTGTTGACGTAAATTGTAGTTGGTTAAACTGATTGAAATAAAAATAAAAATATGGGTGTGATTAATAACATAAGTGTGTCTTAATCTTGAAAGTGAAAAGAATAAAAAGATAAAATTTTAAATATAAAATATAATATATCAACTTGCCATTTAATAAATAAAAATAATAATTTAATTTAATATAAAATAATGAGTTTAAATATATCAAAATTTTTTTCAAAAAAAAAATCATCAACTTCATCATCAAGTAGCAATGAATTGTCAGTTGGTGAAATTGGTTTACCAACGAATGTATCACATAAATTTCATGTTATTAAAAATGCTGAAACAGGACAACTTGAGGGTTTACCAGATCCTTGGATACGTTTATTAAATACTCAAATATCAAAATCTGAACAAGATTCACATCCAACAGCAGCATTACAAGCCATAAAGTTTTATAATTATTCAATCAAAAAGAAGCCACAAGAAGAAGTATTTAAACCATTTGTAACTGAAGATTTAATAATTGAAGAATCACAAGAAATTGATAAAATATTAGCTAAGAAAAAACATCAATCTGATGATTCTGATACATCAACATCTGGTAGTTCAACAGATAGTCAAAAAATACCAAAACTACCACCAAAAATTGGTAAAGCAACACCAACAATAACAACAAGAACAACAACAACAACGAAACCACCAATAAAACAAAACACTAAACCATTAAAACCAATATTAAAACCACCAAAACCAACACCAAGAACAACAATTATTAAATCAAATAATGATAAAGACAATGATGACAGAGATGAAAAAACACTAACTGAAATATTGGAAGAATTAAATGTATTTAGAAATGACTATGATGATTATGATGTTATACAAAGTGAACAAAATTACGAGGAGAGTCCAATTTTACGTAGAAAAACTGATTCATCATCAAACCGTATGACTGATAAAGAAGTTTATGATGAATTACGTAGTATATGTCAAACAGATGATCCAAATATACGTTTTGAAAGAACAAAAGAAGTTGGTGCTGGTGCATCTGGTACTGTATTTATTGCAAATGATTTAATATATTATAACAAAGTTGCTATTAAAGATATTGATCTTGATAAACAACCAAAAAAAGAATTAATATTAACTGAAATAAAAGTATTAAAAGAATTTCAACATCCAAATTTAGTTAATTTTCTTGATGCATATATTGTTAATGAACATTTATGGGTTGTTATGGAGTTATTACAAGGTGGTCCATTAACAGATGTTGTTACTGAAACAGTTATGAAAGAAATACAAATTGCAGCTGTATGTCGTGAAGTATTAAAAGCAATTAGTTTTTTGCATTCAAAAGGTATTATACATCGTGATATTAAATCAGATAATGTACTACTTGGTATGGATGGTACAGTTAAAGTTACGGATTTTGGTTTTTGTGCAAATATTGATGGTGATGAAAAGAGACAAACAATGGTTGGGTAAGTTTAACAAAACAAATTATTCATTTATCTATTTATTGCTCGTATGATTATTTATTTGTTTGTTTGTATAAATAGGACACCTTATTGGATGGCACCAGAAGTTGTTACAAGAAAACAATATGGTAAAAAAGTTGATATATGGTCACTTGGTATTATGGCCATTGAAATGATTGAGGGTGAACCACCATATTTAAAAGAAGCACCATTACGTGCCTTATATTTAATAGCATCAAGAGGTAAACCATCAATACCAAAGTGGGATGAACTAAGTAGAACGCTACAAGATTTTTTAGAACGTTGTCTTACTGTTGAAGTTGACGATAGAGCATCAGCTGATGAACTTTTAAATCATCAATTTTTAGATAACTGTGCTGATTTATCATCGTTGACACCTCTTATACGTGCAGCACAACTAATACTTCACAAGGACTTTGAGTAATATAATTACTAACAAGTCTATGTTTTGTTGTTGCTATTATTTATTTTTTTTTTTTTTTGTTAACAAATAATTATCGTCATTGTTAACTCAGTACTTGGCAAGATGTTATAAGACAATTGGCCTTAAATGCTAATCAACATGTGACAATTAATGCTAAAAGTTTTGACTACAAAAAGTGCATTAAAAAGTGCTTTTTTTTTGTCTTTTAAATTATTTTATTTCGTTATTATTTTTGTATTAGATGTATTATCAATTGAGACTTGTATTTATCAATTTTCTTTTCTCTATTTTTTTTTTCTTGATGTATTCAAGTATTAATTGTGATTTGTGAGGACCAAATATTAATAATCTCAAAGAGATAAACAAAATAATATAAACGGAACGATAAATATTTTTTTTTTTAATTTTCTGGCAAGATGAAAAATATAACGTACAATTAATTCGTCAAATTTTACATGAGATAAAATATTTTGTAAAAATTTACTTTTAATATTATTAAGATATTTTTGACAAACTTTTTTTTTTTTTTCTCTACAATTGTGCCTAGAGCATTGCTGTATTATTGCTCAACGAATATTAACTTTATACAATAAACATGAATGCCCATACTAATATTATTGTTGTCTTTTTACTTTATAAATTACTATTAATTTTTTTCTCAGAAATAACAGCTTGTTTTTAAAAAAAAGCCAATTATGCTTGTTTTTTTTTGTTTCCATTGAGCAAATATTTTTTTATACTTAGTGATTATGAAATTCGAGTATTAGGGATTATGAAAATAAATATCTTATCAGCAAAAATAAATTAAATAAAACAAGACATATGTTGAATGAATAAAATAAAAAAATAAAAAACGTCAATACTTACTGATAAATAAATTCAACAAAATAATTAATTGTCTATTTTTTTTAATTGAAAATTGAACTATATTTTCATAATTTAATTTACATTAAATTATTAATGTTTTAAAATAATTATTTCTTTTTTTTCTTCTTCTATTAAAACAATATCTTGAATCTCAAATTTATGGTTTTCGTTATTATTAATATTTATACATTTTATTTCTGTTTAATTTAATTAATTTCGTCTGTGTCGTAGGGCTTGTTGTCCCCTGCTAATTGTAAGAATTGTTGGATCTTCTAAAATTGATCTTAAAACTGACAAAAAGTCTGCTGCTTGATCTTCATCTATTGCTCGTCTGTCATATGACAATGTTGCACTCATAACAGATGATTTTTTAAACGTTGTATCTATGAAAATTCGTAATAATTATATTAATAATTAATTTTAAATTGATAGTAAATTTTTTTTCAATGTTTGTCATTATATTTTACCAAGAACATCACGACCAGTTCCAACAGCAAGAATTGCAGTTTGTGGTGGATTAATTATTGCTGAAAATTCCTTAATTCCAAACATTCCCAAATTTGAAATTCTAAAAATAATATCATTAAACATTAGCTAAAATTTAAATCATAAAAATATTATTAGTAAATGTTTATTACGTAAAAGTTCCTCCTTGAAATTCATTTGGTTTTAAACCACCTGTTCTTGCTTTGCCAGCAAGAGTTTTAATGTCATTTGATATATCAGATAAACTTTTTGATAACGCATCAAAAACAATTGGTGTAATTAATCCAGATGGAGTTGAAACAGCAACTGATACATCAACGTTTTGCATTCTAACTACCTTTATAATCATAAAAAATAACATGAGCAATTATTTAAACATTTAATTGAATTTATTATTGACATACTTGACCATCCTTGTAAAGTGAATTAACATCTGGACATTGAAGTAATGCATGTGCAACTGCTTTTGTTACAAAATCATTAACTGATAATTTAATATTATCAGATTTAAATTGTTCACGGATTTCATTAAGTGCATCTAGTTTAATATCTACTGTTGCGTATGAATGTGGAATACCTCTCTAAAAAAAATTTAATCATTTGATTTTTGTATCGATAAAGTTTGTATATTTCTGTACCTTTGATTCACCTAAACGTTTCGCAATGACTGCTCGTATATTTGAAACTTCAATGTCTTTATAAGTTGAAGGACCAGATTTTGGTGGTCCTCTTCGTAGACCTGATGTTGCTGAAGGAGTTGATGGCACACTGGTTGGAACAGCAGCAGTAGCTGATGCTATGGAAAAAATTTTAAAATTATAATGACAAATATAAAAAATAAAAATTAATAAATTAAAAAACCTGTTTGTGGTGGAACTTTTTGGATATTTTTTGATTGAATATGCTCGAGAACGTCACTCTTGAGAAGACGATTTGGTCGTCCTGTACCCTTGATGGATCCGGAACTAAGACCATATTCTTCCAAGAGTCGTTTAACAGCTAAGCCATAAATTCTAGAAAAATTTATATTAAAACGATTAAAATTAATTAGACAGCTAAATGAATGTAAAAAAAAAAACTCACTGTCCACTTGGAGGCACTGTTGATGCACTTGATGTAGATGGTGTTGATGTTTTTGCAGAAGGTGAAGGTGATGATACAGGAGTATCAATTTGTGCTGGAGCAGCTGGGCTAGTTAACGATGGCATGACAATTGATGCAATATCCATTCCTTTTTCAACAGTTATTGCAATTATTTGACCTACAGTTACTTCGGATCCTTCTTCAACCTTGCATTTTATCATATAAACTATTAATAAATAATTTCGAACAATAATAACTTATAAAATCAAATTAATACTCACAAGTATTTTAGCTAATATAGCATCTTCATCCATTTCAAATGTCATAACAGCTTTGTCAGTTTGAATGTCAGCAAGTGAATCACCAGGTTCAATTGTGTCACCAACTTTTTTGTTCCATTTAACAATTGTTCCACTAGCCATTGTTGGTGATAAAGCTGGCATTGCAACATTGATCCTAAAAGAATTCAAGTTAAATTTATAGGGATATTAAAATATTATGCTTTTATTTGATAAATCAAATGAATCAAAAAGATACCGTACTGCCCAGCTGGTGGTTCAGCAGCTTCTACAGGACTTGCAGTACTTGGTGCTGATGTTGATGATGTTGTTGATGAAGATGATGGTAATTCAACAGTTTTCCAATCTTCATCTGGTTCAACAATAAGTGCAATTAATTCTCCTACTTTAATATCTTTTGATCCTTCAGGAATTAAAATCTTAGCCAGCACTGCTTCATCGTCCATTTCAAATGTCATAACAGCTTTATCAGTTTGTATATCAGCTAGTGCATCACCAGGCTGAATTGTTTCACCCTCTTTTTTCATCCATTTGACAATTGTTCCAGTCTCCATTGTTGGAGACAAGGATGGCATAAATATCTCTTTTCCTTTGACTAGAAATTTTAATTTAAAAAATAGATTAATCAACTTGTTTAATTAATTTATCAGTTTGTTGATAAATCAGTTGCATAACAATAAGACTAGTCATATTGACTGCTATGTCTTATAAGTAAGTACCATTTAAGTTAATAATTTCTAATTACAATAAAAAATAACTGAAAATTAGTTTTATTAAAAATAAATATAATTAAATGCAACAAAAAATTTTAAGTAATATTAATTGTAGAATATTATTAAGATGTCTTTATAACCTTTAAATAATTTTAATCAATTATTTTATAAATAAATAATGATTGATAGACTTACCATTTAGCAACCAACTTGTATGAAAACATGAACGTTGATATTTATCATATTTAACAATTCGTGACAGCGGATTGTTTATATATTTAAGTGAAAATAAACCAAATTTACATCTCATCATTTGCGCCATTGTCAAATTTTATTATATCCACTATTCACTACACACACAGCTGACTAAGTCAATGTCACTGGAGATCGTGCGATCATTTTCTCATTTTCTTTTTTACATCATGTCAAAAAAAAAAGATTAACTAGTGGGGATAATAAATAAATAAATAAATATTATCCATGTGCTTTTAATCGTCCAGGTGATCATTAAAATGGAGTTGGAGTAAAGAGTCAAGTTAAAATATTATCAACAACAATTAAAAAATAAAAAATACTTTTATAGTATTTTTTATAAATATAAGTAAGTTGTATTAATACTTGAAACATTTGTTATCCAATTTGTATATTTACTAACTATGTAAATATTTATTTGTTTTCAGATATTTATTGTCTTAAATTATTTAAATGTAATAACTGTCTCTTTGACAACTGGCAAAATATATTTTTTTAAATATACAATTAAGTTGACACAATTGTCAATAAAAATAAACAATGGAAATTCGTTTAATTATCCATTATCATAAGGTGATTTATGATGACTTTGATGTCACTCCTGGCTCCATTGAAAATCACATGAATTCCAATGAAGATAATAAACAAAAAAATACATTAAATCCACACAGAACACAAAATATTGTTAATATTAAATTTAATAAACATGGACTATGTCCATATGTTGTTGGTGGATATGTTAGCTTGCTCAAATCATCATGTGTTTATCGTCAATTAGCCCACAAGTATCTTGCCAAATTGGTGTCCAGTGATTCATCAAACAACAACAACAACAAAACAGTAGTCATATTAATGAAGCTAAAAAAAAATGTTATAAGAGAATTTTTGGATTACAAATGGTAATATATTATTAACTGTTTACATACTTGAATTGTTTAATTATTTTTTAAATTATTTTAGGAATCAAAGAATAACAGTACTGGCTTTGGAACAGAGAGAAATTGATTATGCAATGTCATGGTTATCAACTCTTGGTGGTGCATTTTCATCACAAGGTTTTAACAATAAAATATGTGTGAGTTGTTTATTATTAATAGCCTAAACAATTATTATTATTATTAAATTGAATTAATAATTTGATAAACTATTATAGGCTGAAACTGCTGGTAAAATATCCATTCATCAATTTAAATTAGCACTTCGTCTTGGTAATCCACTTTTAATATCAAGATGTCAACTGTATGCTTGTCTTAGTCTAATTCAACAGGGTCATTTTAAATTACCACGTAAAATTATACCGAAAATATATAAATTTTCAATTGAAGAAAAAGATAAACACTTGGGAAAAATGTGTCAAGGTATTTGGGCAACTTTACAATACAATTATTCATTAAGAAAAAATAATAGAAAATTTTAATAAATTAATAAGTTAATTTTTTTTGTTTAATTAAATAAATTTGTAAAAATATAAAAACTCATTTTCTTTTTTTTTTTTTTAAATGAACGTTAGTTAAATGTCACCTTTTTCCGTTGATTTTTTTTTTTTTTTTCATTCAAATGATCTGAGAGGAAAAGTTTTTCTTCCGTAAATTCTAATGACAAAGAAAAGTTACGAAAAACAGAGAATAAGTCGGATAGGAGTCGGAGAAAAGACGGAGGTATTGTCTTAGCAAAAATTAAATGGAGAATTATTTCCACCGAGAATGTAGCTAACGAAAAAAAAATATTATAACGATAAAAAAAAATTTAACAATTCTATTTTATCATAATGGTTAAGATATTAAATATAATATTCAATATTTATTTATTTTTGTATTTTTTTAATTGTAAAAAACCATGATTTCTAAATTTTTTTTAGTGTTGTTTTCAACATAGGAATAAATTTTAAAATGATTACATTTGATGCTACAAAATCAAAGATCCTTTTCAAGTTAAAAATTAAGAAGTTTAAATCTAATGTTTCGATTATTTTTGTTTTTTTATTAGTTTAATTAATTTCTAGCCAGACATCCCATAGGGTCCCAGGCTGGTAAAAGTACTGGCTCTTGTTGAAATACAGCCATCACATCAGCTGGTACATATTTTTTATCAACCACAACTTCAAATCCAAATTCCTTGAACCATTCTGCTGTTAATACATGATATCCTTTATCACCTCTATCATCACCCCAGGAGTTTTCAACTCGTAGTTTTTGTACTTTTCCTTTATCCTGAAAAATATTTACAGAAATCAATGCATTAATAAAAATAACAATAAATGATGAAAAATATAATTTACGTTATAAGAAACTCCGGTGAACACCATAGCATGTGTCATTGCTGATTCACCATAAATAAGTCTATCTTCTTTGGCCAATCCTATTTGTACATCAGTACCAAAAAATGCTTTAAGATCAAGTGAATTGATATCATGAATTCCATATTTAGTTGCGCTTCTTTTAGATACCTCGCAACCAAACCAGACAGCTTCACCAGCTTTGATACTTTCACCAGTAACATTCAACAATAATTCAGCTGGTTGATTATTATAAAGTGTTCTTCTTCCACCAACAACATTACCCAAAAATTCAACTTCATAAACATGACCAAATGGATTTGTTCTCCTTGGATCACTAACTAAACATATTTTATCATCAAAATTAAAATATGGCTTGACATACTTTGTATAAAATTCAAGACCAGATATTGGACCAACTGAATGATATACTTTTGATTTATTATAATATTCCCATATAAATTTTCTAGATGGTATACCAAGGCAAATACCAACAATACGAAATATAACGTTCATTTGTTCAGCAATTTTTGCTTGAATTGTTTCATTCGATAATTGGAGCATAGTTTCAATCATTGTTCTTAGTTCTTTTGCAAATTCACGAAGTTTACTGCATAAAAGTGAATTCATCCTTGTTGTTGACTCAGTTGTCCATGTTTCAGGGAATACGCTCTTTGGTACAACACCATAACGATTAATTAAATTAACAATCATGTCCCATTGTCCACCATCAGGAACTGGATCAGTAAGTAAGAATCCTACGAGACGATCTTCAACTTTCTCACCACGTTGAGCAGTCTTGACAATGTTATTTAAAAAGTAATTGCTTCGTTCAATCTATTAATCATATAATAAAAATTATATTAAAAGCCGGAAAAAAAATGGAGAAAGTCGGAGAAAAATTTTCACCAGCTGGATAGTTAATTGTCATTTTAAAAAATCATTGGTACCTTGTCCCAAAAGAAAAGATATGATTGGCTAAATTCAAATTCATCAATGTTATGCTGTTTTGCAAATGGTATACGTATAACATTTAATGCTGCGAATAACCAACATCTACCAGAACTTTTTTGGTTTGTCACTGGTTTTATTTCAGCAACTTTGTGCTGAAAAATATGATTTGTGTGCTCCAAAAGTTTTCTTGATATGCAACTTTCAAGCGGATCACTCCTAACGCAAACATTTTGTGCTTGAACATTGCGTTCGTTCTGATAAAATTTATCACGAAATTCATCCAAAACCCCAGTTGAAAGTTCACTAGCTATTAAATATAATGAAAAAATAGTTTGAATAATAATTTTAAATGAGCATTATTTTTTTTTTTTTTTAATTTTTTATATTTTTAGAAAACAAAAGAAAAAAAAAGTATACTGAAGATATAATCATGAAGCTTGAGATTAAAATAAACAAATAAAATACGTGGTTAATGATTTGGCGTTATTGGAGCTGTTTGGTGACGTTTATACATCTGTGATGTTTTATAAAAAAAAATGCAATCATAAAACCCTCCCAACAATGCTCAATTATTTTTAAGTTTTATTTAAACTAAAATAATTTTTTTAACAATTTTTTTTTACATGCAGAAATTAAATAAATAAATTATTAATTAATAAATAAATAATTGAATGTATTTACTCAACAACTCACCAAAATTTTCCATTATAAATGTTTAATTTCGTGGTTTGAAATATAAATAGAAAACTGAATTGAAAATTTCTATTAGATGGAATACAGTTATTCAAGATAAATAACTGCACAAGTTTCAGGTATTTTAATCACTTGCTTTAACTGTTATTTATCAGAAAATAAAAAATAAACGAATGAATTGGGAGCAATGAACCGTACAAAGATGTTGCTGATCAAGTGCTCTCTTAGAGCGCCTGAGCGTGGGTATCAGTGGGTATTAAATATTAAATCCATAGTGTGTGTGTATGTATGAATTTATATAAAATATATATATTGATGCACAAAGATGCAAGCAGATGCAACCAAGTGCATTCAAATAATCAAGGCTAGTTTCTATTATTATTAAAAGAAATATATGCTAAAAAACCATTGATAAAGTTAAATACAAACAAAGAAATAAAAAGCAACAGAAAAAAATTATAGTTAAACAGACAATAACAAATGAATTTGCAAATTAAAACAAAAAATTATATTTAAATGTATTTATTAATTTTTTTTAAATACAATTGATTTTAAAAATTTAGTTTTTATAATAAATATTTCTATATTTACAATGTTTTTTTTTTTTCTTATATAACATTATTTTATTATTTTTTTTTTGTATCATTGACCATATGATATTTTATTATTTCATTTGGTGTATCATCAGTAACATTTATCTTGTAAAATTAATATTTTGACTTGGGATATTTTAAATAAACCAATATTTTATGTTTCTGAATTTGGTGTTGTCTCTTCTTCAACTTTTGATTCAAGTGAAAATGGTGGTATTCGACAGTCAAATGTATATCCATCTTCACGTTCCATCCTGAATGTTCCCCTGATGATTTATAACAACAAAATAATTAGTTATTGAATCATAGTAATATATATTGTTGATTAAAACTTACCACATATGACCACTTGGTGCTTGAAGACTGACATGACTACTGTATTGAAAAGCTGGTAATGTTTTTGATAAAACTGGTTCTTGTCCAACAACACCACGTCCTCTGACAGTTTCAAGTGTACCAGATAAACTGAAAATTCTCCAGTGTCTTTCACGTAGCTGAACACTTAAGTCACCCATATTTTCTAGTCTGATACAATAACGCCACTGTAAAATTAATAAATTAAATTAATTTCAGAATAATAAATAGAAGAAAAAATTAAATAATTACCCAGTAGACTGATGTTGTTTGTGTCTCTCTACATCCCATGTAAAATGGTATGACTGTAACACGAACTTGTTCAGTTGTTTCTTTATGAACATCAGATAATTCTAACCATGGATGATTTTTTTGTTGCCATTGTCTAAGTGTATCTTGGGCAATATAAGGTGGCTCATGATTTGGATTGAATGATAAAAATTTATCAAATAATTCATGTTGTAATGCTGATTTGTCATTTGTTGAATAGGGAAGTATATCTTCATGTGCAACATAATCAAGACCTGGTATTGCATAAAGACTTCTGCTACTCTCATTGTTGCCTAAGAATGTCACAGCTTCTGTTTGTGCTCTCTGTAAGTTTATAATTTAAAATCAACTTATAGTAATGATCCAGTTACAGCTGGATAATTAATTAACACTATTTATTCAACTTACAATAAATGGACAATCTCGTTGATCAATTAAAACCTGATAAAATGTATGTGTACGTCCTTTAACTTCTTTTGCAACAGTATTATGATTAATCACTTCATTTATGTCTTTTTTATTTGGTAAATCTCTGTCATAAACTCGTGCTAACCATGGAAATAATATAACACCACGATAACCAAATACACGATGTAAAATAAATTGTCCAGTTTCATATTTTCCTTGAAGTTTTGGTGCTTCTAATTTACCAACTTCGGCTAATCTATAAAATATATATTATTTGTTATTTATTTGTTTATATGTTTAGTTGTTCATAAGAATAGAGTGACAATTTACTTAAGGGTTAACTTAATTTTAATTTACGTAACATAATTCAATATGATTGTTTTACCTGACATATTTTGATGTTTGTATTGTTAATAATTTTGTTGTCACATCCAGCAATGGTTTATTTAATTTTTGACGTATCATTATTCTTATTAAATCCATTTTTTAGTTTAATAACATTTAATATATTTATTATGGAAATTAATGTATGAAAGAAATGCGTAAATACACAAGAGCATGCGCACGCCGGTACAATGTTTTTTTTTTTTTTTTTAATACTGTTATTTTCAAATAGGTAAAAAAAACATCATCAATTTGTCATCATTATGTATTTGTCGAAATAAAGTCAACCAAGTTCATGAAGCTCTTCTGTTAAAATAGAGTTAAAAATTGTTATTTGCCGGAGTAATATATTCATGTAATGTAATTATTTACTGTATTTTTCATCTTGAAAAAAAAAAAAAAACAAAAACCATATGACATACATGTTTGTTTACTTTACAGTTATATTTATTCATTTTTTTGGCATAAGGAACTTTCATAATCCTTCAAAAATTGTCAACAATAATAAAGTAGTGAACTTGACAGTTGACAGAAATGTCAATGACAGTTCTTGATTGAGTTTGATATATGACCGTTTATTAACACAAATAACCATGTTGATTATTATTTTGTAATTAGCTAGTTGCACAATGGAAATCTCCCTTAACATCATCAACAACATCATCATCACACAAAAAGTAAGGCTATGAACTCACAAATATATGTTCGTTACACGTCCTCATATTTACAACATCACACAAAATTATCAATCCACAAAATAGATAAGTTATAATAATAATAATAACAATAAATAAAACAGTAATAAAAAATTAAAAACAAAAAAAAAAAAAAACGAGAAAGAGTTAACAAAACATATCAAGTATGCCATATTCTGCGTCATACATCAAAGAGAAATTGATTAAGGAACTGCCAGCTTCTCATGTTGTAAGTAAAAATACAAATAAATTATACAAATAGATATTAAAAATAATATAAAAAAAAAAAGAAAAAAATAATTATTTAACGAGAAATATTAAATATTTAAAAAATTATAACTAAAATTTTGAAGCAAGAATAAATTTATATATTCCAGTAAAATTAATTATAAAAAAAAGAAAAGAAAATTATATAAATAATTAAATAAAAAAAAAAAAAAAAAATAGAAGATGAGTGAATTAAGGATAATTAGTATTTGCATTGGAGTTGCATTACTATTACGCTGGTCATTAAGTTATCACTCTTATTCTGGATATGGAAAACCGCCAATGTATGGTGATTATGAGGCCCAACGTCACTGGCAAGAAATAACAGTTAATTTGCCACTGGATAATTGGTACAAAAATAGTACAAATAATGATCTTCAATATTGGGGACTTGATTATCCACCATTAACAGCTTATCACAGTTTAATAATTGGTAAAATTGCTGGACTCATTGATCCCAGTTACGTTGAATTAACAAAATCACGTGGAATTGAATCAGATGATCATAAAAATTTCATGAGATTAACTGTTTTATTTTCTGATTTAATAATTTATTTACCAGCTGTTTTGTTATTTTTCATTGATAAATTAAAATATTCATCAGTAAACAATAGCAATGATGATAATTCAATCTTTAATTTATCAAAATTTAACAATTTATTGTTGACATTTCTTATTTATCCAGGATTAATTCTCATTGATTATGGACACTTTCAGTACAACTGTGTGTCACTTGGTTTATTTATATTTTCGGTTAAATTTATTTTAAATAATTGGTATTCAATTGGTTCATTATTTTTTGTTTGTGCATTAAATTATAAACAAATGGAACTTTATCATGCTCTTCCAATATTTTTTTATATTCTTGGTATTTGTAAAATACAAAAAAATTTATTTAATAGTTTAAAAATATTGATAAGTGTTGGCTTAACTGTTTTGGTAACATTTTTTTTAATTTGGTCACCTTTTATTTATAAATGGCCTTCATGTATTGATGTATTGATAAGATTATTTCCATTTGGTAGAGGTGTGTTTGAAGATAAAGTTGCTAATGTTTGGTGTACCATTAATGTTGTTGTAAAACTTAAAAATTTATTTGATCATATGCAATTGGCAAAGATTTGTCTTGCAGCAACAGTCATTACAAGCTTACCGTCATGTTTAAATATTTTTTTAAAACCAAACAAAGATAATTTAATATTGTCTTTGATAAATGTATCATTAAGTTTTTATTTATTTTCATTTCAAGTACATGAAAAATCAATTCTTCTTGTTGCCATACCTGTTTTATTTCACTTTCATAATGATCCATTAGCCTGTTTTTGGTTTTTAATTGTTTCGGTATTTAGTATGCTTCCATTGTTGATTAAAGATCAATTATTTATTGCTTATTGTTCGCTAATGATATTTTATTTTTTATCAATTTGTACTATTTGGAAAAATACATTATTTAATGTTAAATTTATATCAATTATTTGTAATTTTCATGCTTCAATATTGACAATGATTATTCTTACAATTTCAAGTGTCACTTTAAAGTCACCTAAAAAATATCCAGATTTATTTCCATTGTTAATTTCGGTATATTCTTGTATACATTTTTGTTTATTTTTCTTATATTTTAATTGTAAACAACTGGGATTTTTTAATAGCCAA
Source organism: Aphidius colemani (assembly GCA_030523065.1). Taxonomy (NCBI): domain Eukaryota; kingdom Metazoa; phylum Arthropoda; class Insecta; order Hymenoptera; family Braconidae; genus Aphidius; species Aphidius colemani. The sequence goes on along the minus strand of JAPYYR010000025.1, from coordinate 53,399 downwards.
AAATTAATCAACAAAAAAATTATGAAATTTAAAAAACTTTAAATGAAAATAAAAAAAAAATTGTTGAAAGATAATATATGCTGACCTTTGTCAACCTGAAAATCTAAAAATATGATTTAAAAAAAAAAATCTCAATTGCATTATTCTTGAACTTGTAAACTAATGAATATATTTAAATAAATTTATAAAATTTCAATTGTAAAAAATATTTTTTCTCGTTATTTAATTTTTATTTTCTTTTTTTTTTTTACATTCAGTAGAATGTTCTTTTTCGTTTTGTTATTATTAAATTATTTATAACAGATGGTTGAAGATCAATCTGATGGATGTGGTGGAAAATTCTTTGCATTAATTGTGTCTGATAAATTTGCTGGAAAACCTCTAGTCTTGCGTCACAGGTAAATAAATAAATTGATTAAAACATTTATACAATTTATTAGATAATTTTTTATAAATTTTAGACTTGTTCATGAGATATTAAGAGAAGAGCTCAAAGAAATTCACGCGTTTTCTCAAAAAACACTTACACCAGAACAGTGGGAAAAATCACAAAGTCCCATCAACACATCTAGTTAAAATATTAAACAGTTAAAATATATAGTACCATTTTTTTTTTTATCCTACAATTATTATTAAAACAAATTATTAAAAATGATTGAATTTCGTATATCAGCACCAGGAAAAATAATTTTATATGGCGAACATGCAGTTGTTTATGGTAAGACAGCAGTTGCTTCATCTCTCGACTTACGAACAATTCTTCATTACAAAGATTTACCTGACAACTCAGAGCTAATTGTCTTGTCAATGCCAAAAATTCGTTTACTCGTAAATATATCATTACCTCAGGTCTATCAATATTTTTACAACGATAAATGTCCATCATACAATGATCATGAGCATTACTATCGTTATATAGAAGCATTTGTTACTAAAATTGATCACAATAACTTGCAACAAAAATTAGCACTCGAAGCATTTTTTTATTTATACATTGGCATATGTAAAACAGAAAATATCATGATAAAACCATTTCAAATTGTTATTGAAACAGCATTAGCTGTTAGTTCTGGTCTTGGTAGCTCAGCATCATTTGCAGTATGTATTGCAGCATGTTTTTTGAATTTATCAAAAGTACAAAAACAAGAAACATTAATTTTAAATATACACGAACTTGATAAAATATCAATGTATGCATTAAATTGTGAAAAAATAATGCATGGTACACCATCAGGTATTGATAACTCAGTTTGTACATATGGATCAATTATTGAATTTAAAAAAGGTGAAAAATTAGAGCCAATTATTGCTGCAAAAGGTATGAGAGTATTACTTGTTGATACAAGAGTACAAAGAAGTACAAGAGCACTTGTTGAAAATATTGCACGACTTAAATTAAAATATCCTGGTATTATAACACCAATACTTGAATCAATTGATAGTGTTGCAAAAGAGGCACTTGTTGTTATCAAAGAAATACGTAATTTACCAGATCAACAAACTGACTCACTTGATGAAGCTTATAAACAATTAATGGTAAATATTTTTAATCCTAAATTTTTATTATATTTATATATTTTGTTAATCATTTTTTTGCTTTAGATACTTATGAATGTTAATCAAGGTTTACTAGCAACTTGTCAAGTATCACATCCATCATTGGATCGTATTTGTGCTGAAGCAACAAATTATGGTCTTGCTGCAAAACTTACTGGTGCTGGTGGTGGTGGCTATGCTTATGTATTACTTCATCCAAATACAACGACTGAAACAATAACAAGTATAACTAAAAAACTTATTGCTAATGGTTATCTTGTTACTTTAACACGTCTTGGTGGTGCTGGTGTTCAAATTCATGATACTTAATTATTATTATTAATAATAATAAATTGTTTGGCTCTTTTTTTTTTTTAACATCACGTTTATTTTATTTTTTTTCTTGTTAAATACAATAAACTACAGTCTGGTAATTAATGTGAGTAAAAACATGAACAAATTTATTATTACTTTTTTTCATTTTTGTACAAAAAAGAAAAATGATAATTTTTTTTTTATAAATTATTATGTTTACTTTTAATAAATAATAATTTTAATGGTAATGGTTTATTAAAAAATGATTTTATGGTGTTTGTTTTGATGATTTTTATTTTAAATTAATTAATATTAATTATAAACTAATTAAATTAACACAAAAATTGAACTTTATTATTATCAAAAAATAATAAATAGCTGTAAACAACTACTAGCTGCAGTATTTTCAATACTTTGATATTTTTTTTATTTATATTTTTTTTTCTTTGGTAAAAATTAACTAAAAAATTTTACTATGTATATAAATATTACGTAGATATTTTTTTGTTTTTCATTAAATTTAAAGTAATAAATAATTAAAAATTTTATATAAAATGTAGAATGTTGAATAGATTTTTTATCACATTGGACTTGTCGTAATGCCATTTTGATAATTTGATATACCACTACGTGTTATGATAACTTGTTCTGGATCAATTTCATTATCATCAACTCCAATTTCATCAAAGCTACTTATTATACCAGATCCACTGTCTTTTTCTTCAAGTCTAGCTTCATTTAGCCATTCATTTATTTCATTTGTATACATACGACGTTGTAATACTTCTCGTGTTCTTGGTCGAGATCCAATATACGTTGCAGTATTCTAAAATTTATATAAAAACATTTATTTAAATTGAATAAATTACAATTTAATATTTCGTTGCTTACATTAATTGGAACTGATAATCTCAAGTGTTCCAACAATTGAAAATCTTGAACAATTGTTTGTAAATCATCCCATCTTAATTCAACCTCTTCATGCAGCATTTTCTCCTCTATAAAAAAAAACAATTAACAAAACAGCTTATATATATAAATTAATAGACAAGCTTACCATCACGTTTTGATGTTGAACGTTTATACTGAATTCTAAATCTAAATGCTTCCAAAAAACTTGATACAACAATTGTCAATACAATCATTGTTATTAAATAAAATATCATAAAATAGAGACGTGTATAAAGGCCAACTTTAAATGCATATGCATTCATAAGTATAAACCAATTGTTAACAACAGTTAATTCAAATAACGTCATACAGCTTGCAACTAAATTATCAAATGTATTTAAATAATAATAACCAAGTGCTGTACTTCCATTGCCAGAATATTTATAAAAATCTTCAACTGTTGTATTTCTAAAAAACAATATTTGAATTATTTAAATTATTATTGCTTATTTATCAGTCGAGGGAGCAAAAAAAATCTTAAGATTACTTACATACAGCAGTTCCTCATATCGTAACCAGCAAACATTTCCATTCCAATAATTGCAAAAAAATAATATAATATCAACATGACAATTGCTGTTGAACACATTAACGGTGATATTATAACAAGAGTACCAAAAACATCTCGATAACGTTTTTTCATTTTAAATAAACGTAACATACGTAATGGACGAAATATTACAAAAAATGTTGCACGTGAAAATAATGTTAAACCACATGCTGCAACCAATGTCATTATTGATGCACCGAGATCAAATAAATTCCATCCAGAACTTAAATATCTTCTCATACCAAGACCCAATACTTTAACAATTGCTTCTGTTACAAACACTTGAAATAAACAAAGTCAAATACATACTCAATTAATAATTGTTATTAACTAATCAATGAAATAAATTTAAAACTTACATCCACCAAATAGTATTGTATCCCAGCTTGCTGCAAATTTTTGTGCAGCTTCAATTTGATTATCTGATGGTTGAAATAAACGTACTACCATTCCAATTCCATTTCCAATAATTGTTGCATCTAAATAACAATTGAATAATATTTAAAAATATATTTAAGATGTTGTTTAATTTATAAGTATAAACTTACAAACAATTGATTCAAAATATGGCCATTCAATAAATTTATGAGCACCAGTACATAAAATTTGTAATGGTTGCCAAGCAGCATGATACCATGGTACACCAGTATATTGTTGTTCCCATTGTAATGTTGTACTTTCATAAACAGATAAAAATTCTTCACCACTCAATGAACCACTTCCTGAATTATTCATATGTACAAACATCAATATAACATCAAGTGTACTTTTATTTGGTGCATAATAACGCATTAATCCTTCAAATTGACGAAATCTCATTTTATTTGGATTTTGTTTTGATACAAGTAACTTGAATGCATGCTGACATGCTTTACGTTTATGTAAAAATAATTTTTTAAATTTATCACGTTCAGCTGATGTAAATGTTTCATTAACAACAGCTAACATTAAATTCATCATAACGTACAACATTGTACATAAATAAGTTACAAAATAAATTCCGTACCATTTACTACGAGAATATGATGGCATCATAACATCAGGAAAACTAAAATTAAAAATTAAATTAACTATTTATTCTCATTGATAATTTAATAAATAAAATACAAAAATTATTTAAACTCACTTTGCTGTTGTTAAAAGTACAAATAAACTGACAAATGAATCTTGAAGTGTTTCGAAATTTCTATTTGTTTCAGAGAACATAAAATAACCCAGTATCATATATGTTACAATAAAAAATAATAATAATCCAAGCATATCAATAATTGGTGGTAATGTTTGTAATATTTGTCGTATAAAACGTCTTACACCACCACAATATTTTGTATCAACAAGAAATATTGGACGAAGTGCTCTTGTTACACGAAAATGTGATGATTGTCTTATTACTACAATGATGGCTTCGAGAAACATGATAGCGAGGGTAATGCACTAAAAATATAAAACAGATTATTTTTCTTTTTTTTATTAATCAACATTATTTATTGATTGTCATATCATTTAGATTATTAATTAATGTCTGGGAATATTTAATTAATTATTGTCGGATTTTTTTTAATATAAAAAATTTCATCTTTTAATTATTGAAATATTTACCTTTAACATTGTTCGTTTGTGTTTAAGTATTGTTCCCCATCCAATCCATCGTAATTTTAATGATAATTCAACGCCAATTGTTATTAATGCCAGTAATTCAATTGATCCATGTGCCCAAACTGGAAACTAAATTAAAAAATAACAAAGATTAATATTTTAATAACAACTGTTGTGGATTAGTTTAATTTTTTATATTAATTACTTGAAAAAGTGCCACAGCTGGTTCTTCAACAAATGCTAATACGAGTAAAATTAATGATGTCAATAGATCAAGACCATAATACCAACTGTTATGAACTAATAAATAAGCTGGTAAATCTTCTGGATGTCTTGGATGTGAATCAAATTTTTCATTATTTCTTCCTTCCTAGAAAATTGATAATTTAATTTTTTTTATAAATGTAAATTAATTGTATTATTATTATTTGATTTAAATTACTTCTAAGAATATTGCTGCCTCGTGATAATTCATTTCCCAGTACATTTCAGCATCAACAATCCCCGATGATTGTCTTGCAAAGATTGAATTTTCTGTGAGTTCATCACCATCAAAACTTCTTGATTGATGTTGATAAAATTCACCAGGTGATGATGCTGTATCTTGTCCAGTTGTTGTGTCATCTCTTGGTGTCATTCTCAAACGTGTGTCTGAAGATGACAAAATTGTTCCATAGTCTAGAAAATAAAAATCGAAAAAAAAAAAACCAAAAAAAAAAACATACCAAGCAAACCAACAAGCGAAAAAAATAAATAAATAAGCAAATTGAAAAACAATAATATAAATTATAAAACTAATTAAAGTCAAATTTTTTAATAGCTTGCTACCAATCATCCAGGCATAACATCTTATTTATCATTTTTAAATTAGCATTTTATCATTAGCACAAGTTTGAAGGTCGACATTGAGATTGCATTAGATCAACTCTGGACATTGCATAATGTAAATTTTTTGGTGTGGGTGGGTAATAACAGGTATATGTGAGTCAACACTAAACATTAACACAAAGAAATAAAAAAAAGAAAAAGTAAACTAACAGTAAGTATAACTAAAAAATATTTATTCCACAATTTTGATTTATTATTAAGTCAAACTAACTAATGTTTAAAAATTTTGCTGGCTTGTTTATCAAAATACTCACTGGAGCTTGCACCGTATCTATCATCATCAAAATTTTGTCTAATATTAATATCGAAACGTTGATAGTTGTTGACATTTGGCTCATCGTTGTTCGAAATCATTTGATAATTAATTTCGATTTTATTTATTTCGAAACCAGCTGCTTGATAGCAGCCAAAAAAACTAATCAAACTACCGTTATCAACAATAAACTAATCACTTTTTATCACTTGAAAAAAATATATTTAAATATATTACACATAATTTTATGTAATTTAATTTAAAAATTTTAATAAATAATTTTTATCATTTAATTTTTAAGCTATTTTTCATACAAGATTTGTTATAATTTTCATTTAAAAAATATTAAACATTATTGTCAGTCAATCTAATGTCTTGTAAAAAATTTCGATTGTAAAGTGTATATATTTTACTTTTGTTATTTATCCATAACATAAAATGCACTTAGTAGGGAAGTTGGGTGAGTGGGTGGGTAGGAGAGACAGTTCAATTTGAGGCTGCGCAGAAAATTGTATATTATTATTTTTTTTTATGTAAAAAAAAATAATAATTTATTTATGATGACGTCATTTATTCAACAGCTGTCTTTATTATCAACAATATTAATTAATTAAAATTATAAATATACACTTTGTACATAATATATTTTAAAAATAATTTATTTTTCATTTGTACAATAATTAATTTGTCTTAAAAAAATTCACCAACAATTGATATACGCTGTAGAAATGATTGCGATTGGCATGATAAAAATTGATAATCCAAATTAATTGTCTTATTAATTGGATATAAATTTTGTTTACGTATTTTTTCAAGTAATATTTGTGGTATAAATATTTTTTTTTCATTTGTATTATTTGTATTACTATTATTTGTTGTATTTTGTTGTATTAATTTTGTTTCTTTTATTATATTTTCATTTGTATTATCATGTTTATCATCATCATTATCGTTATCAGATGAATTTTCATTAATAATATTATTTAAAAGACTTTGGTTTGCTTCATTATTATTATTAATAGCATCATTATTATTTTCACGTATTTTTTCTTTAAATTCTGATAATTTATTTAATTTTTGAATGATAAATTCTTCATTTGGTTGTTGTTTATTGTTAATAATATTTTGATAATTATCATTAAATAAACTTGGATTTATTTGACAACAACTCAATGCACCAGGATCAATTGGATGTGCTTCAGTATTAAAAATATAACCACCAGCATTAACAACACATTGTCCCCATTGTGTATTAATAATATCACCTTTTTGTCCATTATTATGAATAAAATTATCAGTATCAAATAATAAATAAAGATATTTTGTTGTTTCAGCAAGAAAAAATGATTCCATTCTATCAGATTTACGATGATCTCTAACATCGTTTATTGTTGCATAGCCACATATTGTTTTAGCACTGTATTGTATACTTTTTAGTATATCAACACCAACTTTAATTAAATATGGATCCTTTGTTGCTCTATATAAATACATAACTGATTCGATGAGTTCTGGTCTTAGTGGATAGCCTTCACGATTTGTTCCAACTTCACCCTGTGCAATATTATAAAATTCTGGTGTAAAACCAAATTGTTTCCATACACGATGATAATTATGTAATGATTTCATCGCATTATCAACATCACCAAATAAACTTAATACACCTGGCCAGTATGCATCAAGTGATTGAAATACTGGTAATGTAACTTGTCCCTCAGTCATTGATACCCATAAATGCCAATCATCTCGCTTAAGATATTTTTCAATGGCCTCTTTATGACGATGAAATATATTTGCTAAGAATGGATCTTGTAATAGTAATGTGCCTTTTGCAAGATATTCAAAATATGAATCAACACCAGCACCAATACCAGAATCAGTTGCTGTCCAATGACCAGTTAATACATCAACATGATTACCAACTAATCCAATTTTTGATTTATAATAATCTAATGCTTTTATTGCATTTATAGCAACTTCCTCATACAATGGGTCACCAGTTAAACGTGATAATGTACTAAATTCAAGTATAAATGTACCAATACCAGCTGTACATGTTATACTTGTTTCACCTTCTGGTACACCATATTTTAAATTAACAGTACCATATGGCATACCAGTTGGTGTATCAAACGCAGCAAGTAAACGTTTACCCATATCTTCAGCAAGACGTAAAAGTGGTCCATTACATGGCCAACCAGGTTCTAATTTAATACCAGCTTTTTTTGATAATAAATGAGCACTTAATAGTCCACCAACGACACGTATATTTGTTTCAAATACCGATACATTTATATTTGCTTCAAAGCTTTCTCTTGATGATACAATTTCAGCAACACGACGAAATTCACTGTAATTACCAATAACAGCTAGTGTATCTAATGCGTCAATTAATGTCAATGAAAAACTACCCCATGTATCAAAACCATCACAACTTAATGAACGTAATTCATCATATGGATATGCATAAGTCAAATAACTTGAGTATGCATGATTAAACATTGATCTAACTTCTTCTTTTAAATTATTTAAATCTTCTATTTGATAGTCATGGGTACTCTCAATACAGCCAATTATTAATGTTAATAATAAAATAATGTTCCACTTTGTCATTGTTATATCTAAATAAAAAATAAATAACATAGTTTGATTAATATTTCTATCAACATTTCTATGTTTCTATGTTACAAGTTATTATTTTTGATTCTTTTAATTATTTTTAAATTACTCACATTTTAAAAACTATTACACGTGTTAATTATTGTCAACATAATTGGCATAGCTCCATTTTTTTTGTAAACAAATTGATTAGATATACCTACAGTTTTTTAGATAAAACACCTGTGAATATATTTTTATTTTTACATTATTTATGATGACGGTTTGTGTTATTTGTGTGACGTGTAATAAAATTTTAAGGCTATAGTTTGATACAATCACTGTATTTATTATTATTAATTTTTTTGATAACAATAAATACGAAATAATAATAAAAATTGCGCAAGCGTATGTGTAAACTGGATAAAGATAGAAATAAATAATATGCATAATTTCAACATGGCGTAACTTGACAATTAAAACTGTCAAACTTATTTACTCCAAAATGATAATATAAACAAAGAAAAAAAAAAAATAAACGATCTACAATCATTATATAAATAATAATACAGTAAGTTTAAATGAAAATTATAAATAAGTTATATTTAATTAAGTTAAAAAATTGAAAAACAAAGAAATTTTAATAATAAAACTAATAAACAATAAATTATTCACAGAAAATGATTAAATCAACGTTAAAAAAATTATTACATAAATTATTCTATACATAATTATATAAGAAATAATTAAATATTATTTAATAAATAATAAATATTAATATGGCAAGAAGTCAAAAATATGGTAATGATACAATTGATGTATTGAACAAAGGATGTATTGATAATTTTAATTTAATTGCATGTGGACGAATAAGTTTACTTGTAATCATAAGTGCAATAACATGTTTATTTTTGTTATTGAAAATAATTAAATATCATATTAATAAACATTCACAAGTTCATCATTATGTTATATTTTATGTATCAATAATTGAATGTTTATCATGGTAAGTCAATTGATAAAAAAAAAAAAAAAAAACACAATACAATTAAGCTACTATTTTATTGATGAAAAATTAATTATTTTTAGTGGTGCAAGTACTGTTTTTGGTGTTCGTTATCCACAACTTGACTTTTCAACAAATTTTTTGAAGCTCCTACAATTTACATTAATTGCTCATTATTATTGGTCAATAATAACACGTTCAAGGCATCGTGATGACATACTGCAACATGTTGTTAATCCAATATTATGTTTATTCATGCTTTATTGTACAATTGTTGTACTGATGGGCATGGTTGATACAAGTGGTACATGGGTTGAGTGTATACGTCCATATTGGTTAATGTTATCAATTGCTGATTTAATTGCTGTACAATTATTTAGTCTTGTTAGTCTTTATATAACTCATTATAGTTATCATAAGCATCATAATCATACTAAAAGTAATAATAACAGAAAAAATATCATTATAAATTCAAAGAGTCGTGATTTATGGATTGTAACATTTGTCTATCAGCTATCAGCAATTGTATCAGTGTTATTTGATAGTATTATGGTCGTATTTTGCAATAATGAAAATGGTTGTAGTGCTATTTATCAACATAAACAAATTTATTATAGTTTTGTAAATTTTTTATTCATGATTATCAAGTTTTTTTTACCAATATGGATATTATTATGGTTATTTAAACCAATAAGAGTTAAATCAAGACCATCTGAAGTTGCATTAACATCACATTATAATAATATTGATGGTAATTATTATAGACAAATATTTTTTAATGGTGATGATAATAATACACAAGTTAGAAATGATAATTCAACAATTAATTATCCAATTGAACAATCATCAATATATGGTAGTTTTGTTGATTTTTCATGTACTGATAGTTCATCATCTGATTTATCACCAACGACAAATTATTGGTCGACAAATAAAGATGATAAACATTTTGGCAATAATGATAATTGTGAAATTAATAATATCAATTATTGTATCGATGAAAATTCACATAAATATGATAATAATATACAAATTGGTATACAAGAGAATAAAAAAAAACATTTAACAACTATTAATGAAGAAAGTGGTGGTATAATGATGGAAAATTTATATGACTGATGAATTTTATTATTGTTTTTATGATTTTAAATTTTAAAAAATGCAAAAAAAAAGGATACAAGTGTGATGAATTAAAATATTAATTTTGCTTGTTAAACTATCCTTCCAAATGCTGTGATGTGAATGATCTCTATAATTAATTATTTAACAAAAAAAAAAAATGGAAATTATTCAAGAATAAAAAAGTCATTAATTTTAATAATAGTAATAACAGTAATAATATTAATAGTGTAAATGATTATTTATCTAAGTAATATTTGTATAAAAAAAGTAAATAGCAAAAAAAAAAAATATTAACACATGTTTTATTGATATTATTATAGTGTGTGACGATGTTTATTATGCACAATATTATTTATGTGCTATCATATGATGAAATAAAATATACGATGAGAAATAATTATTAAAAAAAAAAAATTTCTAAACTTTTTTTATATAAATTTAGATTATTAATAAATATATTTACTTTACTTGTCTTAATCAAGGTTTGATAATAAATTAAAATTGCTGCGTATAATATTGAAAGAAAAAAATAAAACTACTAAATCATTTTAGTGATTAGAATATTTTTTAATGTTGTTTATATTTTAAGTGATAATGACAACTGATTAATTCAAGATTGACATTGGAATTAAAAAAAAAATATATAGTTTAGATAATAATGTTAAATAAAAATTATAATATCATCATAAAAAATGACGTTGATTTTTTTCTCAAAAAGAAAAAAAATTACATCAAAATTGATAACAATTGTTTAAATATTTATTCAACAATTTCAATATATCGAGGATAAATTTTTGTTTAGTCAAATGATTAATTAACATATTGTTTAATTAACTAAAACTTTTACAAATTTTTTAATTTATTTTAATTTATTTAAATTATTGTCTTATCAGTGATGTCATGAATCATCAATATTAAAAACAACATATATAAAATAACAATAATTTTTCAAATAATAGAAAAATCTTGACAATTATTTATAATATTATTATCCAGGCCAATAATTATATTAATAATTTTCTATTGATGAGACAAAAAAAATAAAGAAATTTTCTTAATCCTAGAAATGTTTTCATCATAAACTCTTTGAACCATATCAATAACTGGTGATGATTTTTATTGATGAATCGACAGTCATCAAAATGGCTCATCAGTGAAGATAATAAATAAAAATCTTATTAATGAAGTTTTGAAATAATTAATGATATAATGACGTATACAGATGACGTTGATGATAAAAAAAATTTTATCATTAAAATTATTAGAATTTATTTCAATAATAATCCATAGAATATTAAAGTTATTGAATAAATAAAAAATAATTATTTGAGATAAATAATAATAATAAATACAATACATTGATTATATGTAAAAAAAAAAAATAAATAAATAAATAATAAAATATTTAAACAAGTGAAAAACAATATGTTTCACAATAAAATTTAATATAAAATGCTGACGTAAGTATTTTGTTGTATTATTTTAATATTAATAAAAAATAATTATAATTATTGTAAATTATTATTATCATCTTTACATATGTTTATTATTAATTTTACAAATTATTACAGATATTTAATTTATAATTTTTTTTCAATTACTATTATCAGTCATTTGTCAATTTAAAAAATTTAATTTTTCAATTTGTTTATTGCTTATTTTGTCAATTAAAAAAAGAGGAAATAAAATTTAATATAATTTTTATAGACTAATAATATAATTAATTTAAATATTTATAATTATGTTAAAATTCTTATCACTTTTTTCTCCCTCTTTGGTAATTTTCATTATCTTTAATTCTCCCTCCATAACTCACACCCTCTTTTAAACTGATAAATAAAATATTAAACCGGTAGTTGAATTAAAATTCATTTTATTTCGACAAAAGATTTCGTGAATATAAGTTTACACAAGTGTTTTACTTATCCATACATATTTTCTTTGAAATTTTATGTAAAAAAGTTAGTTTTTTTTTCTTAAAATAAATATAATTAACTATTAAAAATTAAGTGATCTATTTTGATTTTTAATTTAAACAAAGAATGAATATTTATTTGTTGAGTAAAAATATTATCAACTGTGTTTTGTGGATTTTTTATAATTAATATTTAAGGATTTATCTTGAGTTGTTTTTTTTTTTTTTTTAATTGTGTTACTCAAGATAATTAAATTAAATTTGAAGTAAATTTTATAATAATGGTTCATTTGATAAGAAAGGTAATTATTTTTCATTTTGAACAGAATAATTTTAATATTTATATTCGTTTTTTTTTCTTTTTTTAAATTTAAATTTTAAATTTTATTGACAAGTTGATTCACGCGAGTGAGTGTTTATTCGTTTTGAATATTTGAATTGAATTTTTTTTCAAATTAACCCAGTCAAACCTGGTTGAATAATTAATTAAAATATATTTCACACGTGGTTAGTCTGATTTATTTAAAATAGATCGATAGAAATTTTCGAAATAACAATTTTTTCGACGAAATATGATTGCGTTTATTGGCAAGTATATTTCATTGGAAGTTAACTTATTGAATTAAAAATTTTTCAATTGAATAAACACAGGTAAATTTGAAATAAACAGCAGGTTATGTGTATGAATATATTTATTTTGTTGATGAAATTAAAACGCATCAATGAGTTGACATAAAAAAAAAAAAAATATTAAACAACTGACGCAATTTTTTGTATTTTATTAAACATTATTCAACATAATACATAATGTTTATTTATATTATTTTTAGATTTTAATCAAAAATGGCTTTTTGGAAAAATTACAAAAAAATGTTAGATTTTATTCGTCACTAAATATAAGAGACAAAGAATTAACGCAACAAGAAAATGATCGTTTTTTCAAGGTAATTTAATTGACGAAATAAAAGAATCTTATTTATAAAAAAATTCATCTATAATTTTCAATTTTTAGTATTCAGATCTTTCAGTTAATTTAGCTGAACCTCATATGTTACAACAAAAACCAAATGTACATGATTTAGTATTTGGTAAATTTTTTACTGATCATATGTTTAAAGTTTATTATCATGAATCACTTGGTGGATGGCAACAACCAGTTATAACACCACTGGAAAATTTAGTTTTCCATCCAGCAGCAAAAGTGCTTCACTATGCAGTTGAGGTATTAATAATTTATCAAATAAATTATTAATTGCAACAACAAGTTATTAACATTTAAATGATATGTTTAAGGCATTTGAAGGAATGAAAGCATATCGTGGTGTTGATGGTAAAATACGTTTATTCAGACCAGAATTAAATATGGAAAGAATGAACATGTCAGCACGTAGAATGGGACTACCAACATTCAATTCAAATGAATTAATTAAATGTTTTAGTAGATTAATAAGTATCGATCAAGAATGGGTACCACATTCTGAATCATCAAGTCTATACATAAGACCAACAATAATAGGAATTGATGTGAGTTTTTTTTTATGTTAACAGCTCATTTATAATAACAAAATATTTATTTCACAATAATGAAAATGAAGAAAAAAAAAAAACAAAACAAAACATTAAAAAAACAGTCATGAGCAAAGGTTGAATACAACAAAGATTATTTGAATAATTTCTTTTCAAGTGTGGGTGTATGTGAAATTTTATTTATCATTTTAATATGTATGTAAAATCAAATGCCACTGTCAATATGCCTGATGTTTTCTAATTAATCTTTTGATGATACTGAGGCCAATCTTTTAACTTATGTCATAGACGTCAACTTGGTCATTACTGTTATTTTGATAACAATATTTCTCAATACTTTGGCTGACTGATAACTTACTCTTTTTTTTTCTTTTTAAATCATTTTTTTTTTTTTATTTCTAATTCAATCAAATATAATTTATAAACAAATTATTTAAATTATTTTAGTTAATTTATTATAATTAATTTTCTATTCTTTATTCATTTATTTACAAAAAAAAAAAACTTTACGCAATTAATTTATTTAATTTTATCATTTTAGATTATTTTATTTTTTTTATTTCTGTATGAAAAATTAAATTCTTAAAATTACGAAATTACTTTGTTTTATTTTCAATACGTTAATGTTAATTAGTTTAATTTTTTAATTTATAATTGATAAATAAAATTTATTAATTTGTCTTAAATTACAAATTACAGTTGTTTAAATATTAATTTTTATTTTGTCTTAATTTTAGCCAACACTTGGTGTTGCAACTTCAAATTCAGCAATGTTATTTGTTATACTTTGTCCAGTTGGTTCATATTTTCATGGTGAAAATGCACAAAAAGGAATTTCATTATTAGCTGATCCACGTTATACTAGAGCATGGCCTGGTGGTTGTGGTAATAGTAAAGTTGGAAGTAATTATGCACCAACAATTCATGTACAAAATACAGCTGTTGAAATGGGCTTACAACAAGTTTTATGGCTTTATGGTGATGATCATCAAGTTACTGAAGTTGGAACAATGAATGTTTTCATGTTTTTCATTAATGAAAACGGCGGTAAATTATTATATAAAAAATAAATACATTAATAGCAAATAACGTTGTTTATTTATCAGCTAATAAATTGATTGATATGTTTATTCAACAAGATTATCATTTTATTAATTATTTAATTTTGTTTTTTCATTAGATAAAGAGCTAGTAACACCATCATTGAATGGCTTAATACTACCAGGAATCACAAGAAATTCAATACTATCAATAGCAAATGAAACGAATCAATTTAAAGTCACTGAAAGAACAATAACAATGAGTGAAATATGTCAATTATTAAGTGAAAATCGAGTAAGTTAAATGAATTATAATCATCAAAATTTAAACAATTAATAACAATGATTTTTTATTTTTTAGTTACTTGAAATGTTTGGTGCTGGAACAGCTTGTGTTATAAGTCCAATATCACATATTGATTATTTGGGTCAAATGCTTCATATACCAACAACTGAACAACCAAAACCAGTACATCAATTATTTTTAAAAACATTATTAAATATACAGTATGGTTATATACCCGATCATCCATGGACATGGGAAATTGACTGAATAATAAAAATTTACAATGTACATAATTGAAATAATGTGGAATATAATTTATTTTAGTTTTATTGTTTAAAATTATGTAACGAAAAATTATTTTTATTAATTCTGTGATTTTTTTTTCTTTTTATTAAAACAAATAAAGTGTAGCTAATTGTATATTTTATTTTTATTAGTCAAGTCTTTTAACATGTTGAATTTATAATTTATACAAATAATAATTTAAAAGTATGAATTTTATTTTGCTTATATTTATAAATCATACCGGAACAATAAAAATATAAAATATTATTTAAAATTATTGATTTGTTGTTTTATTATTACTGATGAAAAAAAAAAAACAATCTAAATAGAGGAAATTATCTTCTATCAGTTTTTCCAACACCTCTTTTGCCAGCAAAAAGATGTCGAGGCATTTTGGTACCAATAAAACGATCAGCTTCACCTTTGAGACCTTTCTTGCCAACCTTCTTCGAGATAGCTTTGTGGGCAACATTTTTAAGCTTATCTTTCATCTGTTATTAAAAAAAAAAATACAAGATATTAATTAATAAAAATAAAAGTTCAATCATATTGATGAAAATAAATTAAATAAATTATAATTACAGCAACATCCTTGATGCCCATTTCATTACGAGGTCTAGATAAACTACGTGATATACTACGTGATAAACCACGTCCACCAGATTCAGAACGAAAACGTTTTTTACTTGGTCCAGATACTGATCTAGAACGTTTACGTGTTCTAGTGAAATGTGCATCACCAGTGTCATCCATATCAACACCAAGATTTTCCATTTGTTTCTTTAGTTTGATAACTGATCTTCCACGTACTTGTGCTACAGCAGTACGTGGCATATGTGGTTTTGTTGATGCTTTGACAATAAGTGATTCTTGCTTCATGATAATTTTAGCTTCACGAATTTCTTTAGCAAGTTTTTGTATGTCTTTCATTGGTTCTGTTAATTTTAGTGCTTTATGGTCATAAATTCCACTTTCAACTCGTTGATCTTCTTCTTTTTCTAGTTCATTTAATTTTTCTAAAATATCTGAATCAATGTAATCAGCAACATTATGTCCTTCCCATATTTCTGCTATATTATCATACTTGTGATCTTCTTCAATATCGTAATTTTTCTTGAGATCAAGAACATAATCATCACCCTCTCTTTCTTCAATTTCACGCTCCAATATGCGTTTACTTGTCGTTTTATTTTCTTCTCCACCTTGTTCGTGTTGTTGTTTTTGTTGTTTTTCAGCAATAATTTTTCTTTCAGCAAGTATACTATCTGGTACACATGCTGGACGTGATTTTGCATCACGTGGTGCTGGTAATGCAACATGTAAACGATTTAATAAACCATCAACTTTTTTAGTTTTAATTTTTTGGTCAACACGATATGATAATAAACGTTCACATGCTTCTTGCTTAACTTCCATAACACCAATATCATTGACTGTGCTCATTTCCATAATTGGTACTTTACCATTGTCCATCAAGACTTCAAGTGCTTTACGTTTATCATCACTTAAATCTTTCATACTTAATACATCAGTTTTATTGGCAACAACAATCAATGGTTTATCATTAAATAAAGGCTTAATTGATTGAAATAAATGTACTTGTTCTTCAATAGTATGACCACATTGTTCAGATACATCACAGACATATAATACAGCAGCACGTAAATGTGCAAGTGCTGTAACAGCTTGCATTTCAATGACATTACGATCTTCAAGTGAATGATCTAAAATACCTGGTGTATCAATAACTTGCCATCTTAAATATTTATAATCAGTATGACCAACGTATAATGATTTTGTTGTAAAAGCATATGGCTGTACTTCAACATCAGCACGTGTTATTTTATTGATAAAACTACTTTTACCAACATTTGGAAAACCACAAATGATTATGGTACGTGTGTATGGATCAATGCTTGGTAAACGTGATAAATGTTGACGTACCTGTTCTAAATAAGTCAAGTTTGATCCTTGACGTTTCATTATTGTTGCCATACGACCAAGTGCTGCTTTTTTCAGCTGTTTACAACGATACAATGAATCACCATATTTTAATAGTCTAACATAATCTTTGGCAACATTATCAATCAAATGTTTTGCTGTATTTATTTGACCAAGAGCTAGCTTGTAATGATCCTTGTCATAAAGTACATTTAATAAATCAGAATAAAATGGATGTACATCATCAAGCTTTGGAAATTCTTGAATTATTTGTGACAAACGATCATGGAAAGTTTGCTGAGTATATTTTACTTTTTTTTCATAAAATGAACGTATACGACCTATTTGGTAATTTTTATGAACAACTGTTGGTGTTTTTCTCTGGGTTTTTGATAATGTTATATCAATTATTTCCTATGAATAAAATTAATATTTTGTTAGACACGTGGCCATGATAAAAATAACTTTTATTTTTTAAATAAAATTAAATATTAAATAGATAAATACCTTTGATGAGGGGATCACTGTTATTCCTTTAAAATTGTACATCTTGAACAATTTTAAATTTATTTATTTAAATATTTTATTAGTATTATATTTGATAATATAATATCTCAGGATACTGCATTAGTATCCTTCTTCGTTGCACGTGGATGAAATGCAATGAAATGCAACTCGTTGCAAGTAAAGCCGGATATTGAATAAAGCTCAATACGCAGGACCTGTCGCAGTCTTAAAGTTGTAAATCAAGTTGCATGTGGAAATTTTAAAGGAAATAAGGGGTCGTATCGGTGGAGTAGGAATTTCTCTAATTTTTTTTCTAAAACAACCCTCTGTTGGAGCCACGATGAAAAAATTTCCCAGCATTTTCTCCAAGCTTTTTTTGCCTAAAAAGTCTTTTAAAATGTTAAAAAATTTAATTTTTAATTAATTTAAATTTTAAATTAGTTAATGTTTATTTATTCATTCAATTTTTCAAAAAATTTTCATTGATAATTATTATATTAGCTCATTGATGTCATAATATCTA
Organism: Aphidius colemani; assembly: GCA_030523065.1. Classification (NCBI taxonomy): domain Eukaryota; kingdom Metazoa; phylum Arthropoda; class Insecta; order Hymenoptera; family Braconidae; genus Aphidius; species Aphidius colemani. The sequence goes on along the minus strand of JAPYYR010000025.1, from coordinate 34,560 downwards.
TAGTGACTGAGCACCTGTTACATAAACGAAAAATATCTGATTAAAGTATTAAAATAATATAAAAAAAAAAAATGAGCAAATAAATTTTGTCGTTTTATTTAAAAGAGGAAATGAGATTAAAATTTTAATGATATTTTTTGAGTAACGTATTTTGAGTACACCTTTTGGTTTAACGTGTTCTAAAGACACCTGCTTTGTTTTTTCTACTCCTTTTTCTCCATGCCTCACTGGATTCCATTGCCATGCGTTTTTATGATACCGTCTGTGTATTTTTATAAGCCTAGATGTGTTAGTTTTTATTTAATATTGTTTTTCGTGTGGGTGAGTGAATCTTTCAGTGTATTTCACAGCATGACACACCAAGCATTTTCATTTACATTTGCTGGATAACCGCCGGGGTTTTTACAACTAACACATCTATCCACTTTCCAGTTTTTTTTTTAATTTTTCATATTAGTTCTGAGCGTTTTTTCAAGCCATTTCCTTCTAAGCCTATTTTATCACCATCATCATCACAATAAACTTCAACAAAACAACAATTTGTTTAACAATATATTTTTTATTATAAAATTTAAACAAACAAAATCTTTTAATTACTTAATTGAATTATATACAAGTGACGCTTTAGTGTGTTTTAAATTAAATCAACGTAATTTGGATAATTTAATTAATACCAAAAAAAAAAAAAAAACAATAGAAAGTTTTACAACATTTTTTTATTGTTATTTTGTGTTTAAAAAGTGTTTGTGTGTGAGTGATTTTTTTTTATGTATAAAAAATATTATAAATTTTTTTTTTAATCTCATCTGTGAAGAAAAAAATGTGGATACTTCAACATGCACATACGTGGAGCACATGCCGAGGCCAATGTCGAAGCTAAAAAAAAAAACCGGTCTTAAAAATTAATTTTAATAATATCAAAAGTTAATAATCAATCAACTTTAACAATAAAAAAAAGTGTCAAAAATTTTATAATCATATTGGAGTAAAAGGAAAAATACTCCAAAATTTATTTTAAAATAAATAAAAATAAACAACAACAACAATAACAACAATAACAACAATAATAATGACTGGTAAGTTGTTAATTGAGACAATAATTAATATATTTCTTCGTCAATTTTTATATTATAAAATTAAATTATAAAATTAATATTGGAGTAAATTGGAGTAAAAAAAAAAAAACCATATTTTTGTTGTTTATTTTTTAATGTGTCGTTACACAGCATCCCAAGTCCCAATAAATAAATGCAAAAGGTACAAAGATATCTTGAAGTCTTAAGAGAGGTGAGTGGCCTTCCTCTCGATTCTCTTATACTAATGTGTATACTTATAACATACCTTTGAGAGTTCATCTACACAACATTGCAAACATACCACAACATTAAATTATCTTTTATCATTTTTTAAATTTATTTATATTTTAAAAAACAACAATTTATTATATTTAACTAAATTTATGAATTATATACAATGTACAGCTTAGATAATAATAATTTATCATAAAACATATTATTTTTTAAAGTGAAAGTTAAAAATTTTTTTATTTATTTTATTATTTCATCAGTCTCTTTCAGTCTCTTTTATCACACAAGTGTATATATTCGCAATTTTTATTTTAATCATCATAATAACTTTGCATTTTTTAATAAAAATTATTTCTCTTCTTTTAAACTTTTTAAAAAAAAGTCAACTAATGATGCGTACTGAAATGACTGTTGAAGGTGTAGTTGTTGTTGTTATTTAAAATTTTTTATCATTATCAAATGTAGTTTTAGATTTTTTATTTAATTTATTATCTTATCATTGTTTAAATATATAGAACATTGTCGTAATCGGTAAGAAGAAAGAGTATATGCGTGGGAAAAAATAAACAAAATATACCTGTGGTTTTTGTTGAGACTATGTTGAATCATAATTTACAGTGGTGCTCAGTATTTTAAAATAGTTTATGTTTATTGTAAAAATAACTGTCATTTAAATTTTTGTATAAATATATTTTATTTATACTGATAAAAAAAAACCCAAGTAAAATTTGTTTTAAATATTTATTTTACTTGTTACAGTTGATATGACAGAGGGATCTGAAACTTCAAAGGATTCATCAACATTTTGATGAGAAAAAAATAATGTATCCAGACAAAAAAATATAATCATGAATTTTTTAAATATTTACAATGGACAAGATTATTTTATTTTTATTCATCACATGATCTTTCAACTTTCTAAAGGTAATTTATTTGTTGAGATGATTTTGTCGTGATATTTATTTCTTTTTTGCAACAAGGTGGAATTATTATTAAGGGATGTGCGCACTAAGTATGTTCATTTGTAAGCATGCCCAGAATTTGGTTGTATAAATGTAAATCAAGTTTGTGTTGAGTAAGGCTTGTACATAAAAAAGGGTTGAACAACATTAAGGGGTGAATTTAGTTGAGCCTCGTCTCACTAATTACTCCAACATAGTTTTGTTTTTTTTTTTTTTCATTTATTTTTCTTTCTACTTTTCTAACTAAATAAATAGCTTTTTCAATTTTTATAAAACAATATACTAATTGGCTTCTATTAAAGCACAATGTTGACTAAAATTTTTTACAGTTTTTATCATTAAAAGTGAATTTATTTTTAATTATTATGATAATCAATAATATTTAAACGTAAAAAGATTTTTTTTTTAATTTTAAAAAAATGTTTGGGTGTATTTGTAATGTATTTGAATGGTAAAATTAAAAAAGAAATTTAATTTATATTTAGTTGGTTTTATTTTTTAAAAAATCAATAAGACAACTCTTTCTTGAAATAATAATAATGAAAAGAAAATAATTTAGATGTTTTATAATTTAATTTTGTTCATTTTTATTTCTAGGCTTGATCACCAACCGATGACGATAAAAAGTCTCGGAATGGAGGATAAACGAGTATGTAAATCTAATATTAACTATTAAATATCGACTATTGATAATCTTAAAAATAAATAATAATATAATAATTACAGATGACGGAGAAGATGTCAAATCAAATGACAATATCAAATCAAATGAAAAATAATATTGAAAATGTATGTCCATCGAGTCCTGGTATACAATCAATGCCATCAGGTGCTCGTCGACGTAGTGGACCCCAAATATTGTTACGTTCACCAGCAGCTAAACGACCATTATCAGCACCAGTTGCATTACAAGGCTGGCTGTATAAACAAGGCTCAGAAGGTCTTATGTTGTGGAAAAAAAGATGGTTTGTATTAAGTGAATATTGCCTGTTTTATTATAAAACACCAGAAGAAGAAAAATTACTTGGTTCAATATTATTACCATCATATCGTGTTGGTATTTGTACACAAGATGATAAAATAAATAAAAAATATGCATTTAAAGCTGAGCATGTTAATATGAGAACATATTATTTTGCTGCTGAAACACATGATAGTATGTTACAATGGATTAATTCATTGACACTAGCAACACTTGTACAAGATCCAAATCCAAACTATAAAATAACAACACCAGTATTATCAAATACATCAAATTTCAATGATAATTGTGAAGGTGAACAAAGTGCAAGACCAAGTGTATCATCAATATCATCAATGGTAAATCAAAGTGCTGATGATAGTGACTCAGGTTTTCATGGTTTTTTATCACGAGATGAACAAATATTATCAAATAATAATTCAACTCCAAGTAGTGGCAATACATTATCATATCCAAATTCATCTTGTATTATAAATACAACAAATAATAATATAAATAATAATTGTAAAAGAAATATTATTAATAACAACAATCAAAATAATAATAATAGTAGTAATGGACAAATGCAATCACAATTTATTGATAATGGCTGGCAACAAAGACACTATCATAATCAAAATACTATGCATAATATGTATGGTTATACACTTCAACAACAACAGCAACTACAGCAACAACAACAACATCAATTTAATGTACAAAATATTGAATCAATACCAAGAAAGTTTGGTCAACCAGTTTATGCAAATGCACCACCAAAACCAAGAAGACTCACTGATGGATCAACTGAATATTCTACTCCATCACCAGATCCAGATCCACAAACATTTCAACAACAACAGCAACAGCAACAAGTTGCTTGGAATATGATTGGAAGTAAACAAAAATCACCAGATTATGATGGTAATTCAATAATTTATGGAACAAGAATAAATCAACAGTCTGTTGTACCATTAAGAACAGATAAATCTGGTTTAAATTTTATGAATAATCAAGTACAAATTAATAATGAAAGACGTACACCAGATACATATGGTAGAAGTACTAAAACAAATTCACGTATAACACGTATTAATGGATCAGATTATGAAGATCTTTATGGTGCAGCACAATTATATGAAAGACCAATTGGTCCAGTTGGTTATTGTAAAAGTCCAGTACCATTACCAATTGATATACCAGCACCAATTATTGATAATAATGAATCAATTTATGTTCAACAACAACAACAACAAAAGATTGATCAGCCACCACGACCACATAGTGCTGATTTTCTCGAACATGATATGATTAAACGACGTAATAGTAATAATAATAGTAATAAAAAAATTGACGATAATAATAAAGTATTGCATAAGCGTCATCAACGACCAAAATCTAGTATGGATATAATACCAATACCTTCAAATATAAATGATTACTATACAGAGGAAAAATATGCAGCACAAATGCGACAAACATCAGTATATTTAAAATCACCACAATCAATGAATAACACGATTAATCCTGTTGATAATCAATTATATTCTTCACATATAAATAATAGTAATAATTATCATAGCCATCATAAATTACAAAGAAGTAATTCACGTACAACAACACCATCATTGTTGACTAAAAAATATGAAAATTATCATAATGAAAATAATTATGATTGCCATAATATTTACGGTATTAAAGATAATAAAATGACAGGATTATCAACAACAACACAATCATTAAAAAGACATCCTGATAATTTTTATAATAGTGGAATGATGAGACGTTCATTGAGAGAAAAAAATTATGATAATTCATTCAATGATTCTTCATATATTGATACAAATAATGATGGAACTATTTTAACAAGAATTAGATTAAATGATAGTAATAATTATGATGATGGTCATGATATTTATGGACTACTAAGTCACCAAGTTGGTGAACATTTAAATAGACGTAGACATGATCAACAATTTATGAGATCAGCATCAGCAAGATTACCACGTAATCGTCATTCAAATACAATTCAAGTTGATTGTAAAAATCCAGCTGATATTGATGCTGATGATTGTTATGAACAAGGATTGAAATCACCTGGTTCTCGTGATGGAGATAGAAGAGTTCAACAGGTTTGTTATTATTTTTTTTTTGTTTGATGACATATCGTTTGTTTATTTTTTATTTAGAATTATTAATCATATGTTTGTGTTATTTTAGCGTGAAGAATCGATGAAACGTCTTCTTGAATGGAAACAAAGAATGTTACAATCACCATTAACAAAGAAGCCAACATCACAAATGATAAATAACAGTCCAATTGTAAAAACAGAATTGTCAAGTCATTATAAACGTCAAGCATTACTTGATCTTACTGCACATGAGGCATCTGTTGCGGAAGCACGTCAACCACGTCATCCAAGACGAGATGATAATTCATCACATCGTTCACACTTACGTAGCAAGAGTTCAGATGGATGTCGATCAGCTAATAATATTATTAGATACAACAGCTACTCCAGTGACGATGAAGGTAGGGAAACTTCATCGCCTGAGCTTATTATTTAAATTTAATTTTAAATATCCTTTTATTTTTTATTCTTTTTTACCCTTATTCCATGTACACCATTAATTAATCGATTAATAATTCATGTTTATGTGGAATAATAATATTAAAATAATTTTAATGACAATCTAACACGGTGCAAATTTTTTTTTTATTTTTTATATATAAATAAGGTTTCTTAATCGCAAGTTTCGTCATTCTTGTAGATAAATTTATTTGTTTTTTTTTTTTTACTTTATTATTTATTTTACAATGTAATTATAATTTTTAATTTTTTTAAAATTTTATTTACTAATTTTTGTATGTGAAATAAAAAAAAAAAGTAATTAATTTGATATAAATATCAATTTAATAATAAAAAACCATAAAAAATATTTTCTGCTATGAAATCTTGACTCACTGGTAAATGGAAAAATTAACACTTTATAACAAAATAAAAAACAATTATTAATTTAAATAAAAAATTAATATAATGGGGCTTGAACGTGTTATGCTGGAGATGTGATGCTTAGCATGATAATTAATCACTTGATTTAATTGAAAAAAAAAAAAAAAAAAATGAATTTAGTTTGATTATTTTTTCTTTTTTTCTTTTTTTTTTATTATTTCATTATATCCAGAGCCAGATGATGATGTGAAAAGGAAAAGGACACGTAGACAAAGCAGTCATCAAACATCAGGAAAAACAAATCATAATGATGATGATGATGATGATAAAACAATATTAAATCCAAATAAAAGTAATAAAAATATTACAAATTCAAATGTTGGTTATTGTGGCTATAAAAATACTGAATTTCCAGTATCACCAGTGAGTCAATCTCATAACACATCAATAAATTTTAATGATCCAATTAATAATGAAACAGATCAAATTGAAAATACAATTATTGAAAAAAAATCAAGTATTTTAAAGACTAAACATTATCAGTATAATATTGATGAAGATAATAATTACGAGTGTGATTTATCATCAATGATTAAAAAAAATTTAACATTAAAAAGAGGAAAAGCTATTTGGCCACACAGTACACCATCACCAACACCCTCCTTGTCATCATCATCAAAAACAATTCAATGGAATTCACCAGATAATCCTAAAAATCACGTTGATGAAAGTCAATTTATTAAAGAGTATTCTTACCAATATATAAGAGCTGATGAAGACTGTCTTGATAATAAATCTTCAAGTGATAAAAATAAATCAGTGAGTTTTAAATCAGACGATCAAACTTTTGACACGGACAATACTGATGAAAATGATCAAATTAATGATTGTATTTCAAACGAATCATCTCAATCAATTGAAGTACACAGTGTAGGTGGTAGTGGTAAATCAGTAAAAGATTTATTGGCTGATTATGAAAAAAAATCTGATCAATTTGTACATAAAGCTGAAAATGATAAACAGAATGAATTTAAAGTAGACGATAATACTCAAGATAATGATGAAATGTCAAATAAAAATAATATAAATTGTGGTTTAATTAATTCTGATGATCCTAGTGAGTGTTTTGTTCGTCACAGTGTTGCTGAATCAATGATTGCTAATATTGGTGTTACTGGTAATGATGAATTATCAAGTGACAATATAAGCATAAATTCATCATTTAAAAATGATGACAAAGGAAGTCCAGAAGCTCATTATTTACCAATGTCACCAAAAAAAGCAATACTTGATCCAAATAATGATGTATCAAATGGTACCTCTAAAATAATGTCAAATTTATTTCAAAAATTAGATCATGAAGAATGTTCATATGTTGAAATGACACAACGTGGTAGAACATCACGTTGTGATGATGAACGTTACTCTGTACTTGCACCAAATAAAATACATAATTATAATAAAAATATGCTTGATTCTGGTGATTATACAACACTTGATAATTCACATTATGAATTTGTATGTGTTACTGACAATAAAATTGAACCAGTTTACATGGAAGTTTGTCAATTAATAAGCAAAAATGATGATCATGATAATATTGATTGTCATAAAAATCAACAAAGTAAAACATCAAATGATAATACAAAAAAATCAAGTCAAAGATTATCACAATTATCAGCAGATCTTCCAGATATTTTAACAACATTAAAAACGAATGATAATCAAAATTATAGTGATAATGATCGTAATAATGATGCTGATGATAATGAAAATAATAATGATTATTGTCGTGATAAAAAAATTAATAAAAATGATGATAATAATTGTGGTGAAAGAAAAATTACTGTTAATAATGATGATAGTGTTAATTTGAGTGAAAAAATAATGAGAAATAATAGTAATAATGGTGGCGATGTTGATGATGATGATATTGATAATTGTGATGATGATAATTTCTTAGAAACATCAAATTATGATGGTACAATTAATTTACCAAGACACCCGAGGTTTAGTTTATCAGATACATTTAGACCTGCATCACATTATCTTGATATTGGAAGAAATATTAATTTATCGGAATTTCAAGATTTTCAAGACAATGATTTAGTATCACCACCACCAATACCAGCAACAACACCACCTCTGGATGAACTAGATTCACTTGAACTTGACGATAAAATTGATGAAATTACTAAGAAAAATTTAGAAATAAAATCATTGAGTACAAATTTATTAAATTTACCAAAATTTAAAGATAGCCAAAATAGTATCGCAAGTGGATTACAATATGACCATGACAATAGCCAAGAAGACCAAGAAGCACATTATAGAAAATTAAAAAGACGTCCAGTTAGTAATGATGTTTGTGAAATATTTGATAATTTAGATGAACTTGAATCATTGGGTAGTCGTTTTGATGGTGCAAGTATTGATTTAGATCAGTATCTTGAAGAATTACGTGTAAGAGATGCATTTAATGTTGATTTATATAGCAAGGATTTATGTTATAATAGTTTATATGGTTCAAATGATAATGATAATAAAGTTAATAATAATAAATTAAATAAAAGTAATTTATCAACAATAAGCAGCGAAATATCAGTAGCTAATTCAACAGAATATTTATCTACAAATAGTCAAAATATAAATGACAATCATCCCCATCATCATCAACATCATCATCATCATATTAATAATAATACAAGAACAAATTCAGCATCATCATTACCAGCAATGAGAATAACTGATTTACCACAAAACCATCATCAACACTCACAATCATTTAGTGGCTGTACAACAACAATTGATGAAACCATCTTATTGTCAGCTTATTATGAAAATGTCACAAATTTTTCACCATTACCAACAATGACATCTGATGAATCATTTAATTTATTATACAATCAAAAAATATTAGATAAATGTGAAAAAAAAAATAAAAAAGATGATGATAATAAAATAATAAATGATCATTGTCAATTACAAAATATACAAAGCCAACAAGAACAACAACAACAAGATAATGATGATCAAGTTGGAGCACCATATTATTATTCTGATTTACAAAATGGTCAACAACAAAGTATTAATGAAAATAATAATATACAAATAAAACAACCAGTACTTATTGCACACACATCAAGATTACCACAATTAAATAATCAACGTGGTAATACAATAATAAATTATACAAATAAACGTAATGACATTGGTCGTTTAGTTAATCCAATAACAAAACAATTACCAAGAACAATACAAGTTGATGATATTGATGAGGCACGTTTAATTGCTGCTGAATTACGTAAAAAATCATCTGAATATTTATCAAATAGTGCTAATAAAATATGTAAAAGTGATATGGATGATAGAAAAAATTTTTATGAATCAGATACATTGAGACGTTTTAAATGTCGTACTGATGATAAAGTTGACTTAATTAATAACGATGATGTTAATATATATCCACATGGTCTTATACGTGATAAAACAATGAAATTAAGTGATTGGGATAGTGTTAATTATCAACCAAATCACAGAAGATCAAGATCACTTGAAGGATTATTAGATAATGTTGATTTACAAAATTTAATTATCAATGATAGTAGTAGAAATAGTTTTCGTGTATCATCAGTACCACCAATAAGTCAACGTGAAGTTATTAATGATGACAACAATAACGTCTCTGGCAATAATACATTTAGTAGAATAAATTCAAATGAATTAACAAGAAGTATTGATCAACAAGAAGATCCATGGCAAGAGGATAGTTTATGGAGAGATAGCCTTAGAAGAATAAGCCATAGACATGCAAGGTCATTAGATGATTTAGAGAGTCGTAGTGCAAATAATCATTCAAGAGAAAGACACAAAATAACACGTGATGCTGTTTATGTTAATGATAGTATGAGATATGTTTCACCAATTACTGTTAAAGATCGTGACAAAGAACGAGGGAGTGATGGTGGTATTACAAGTAGTGCTAGTGGTAATAACAACAGTTATCCAGATAATGATGTTGAAAATAATAAAGAAAATAGTCATGTTAATTTATCACAAGTTGAACCATCAACATCAACAAGTATTAATAATAATCAACAACAAAAACAACAGCAAACAAATGAAGATGGTACATATGAATGTCTTGAAATGAATCGTTCAACTGGTGGTTATATGTGGGATCCAAATAGCGAAACATATAATAAAATACCAGATGATAACAATGATGATACAAAAAATCATTTTTTAGACGTTGGCAACCTTCCTCCGAAAACCCATACGAAAACACAGAGTTCATTCGAACTAGATCGCGAAAAGTTACGTCAGTGGGATCTACTGTCGAGCGCTTGCTCACACCAGGAACAACGAGATGTATCGGTGCGAGGGTTGCCAGTTTTAGAAAATCAACAAGAAGATGGTCAGAATATGACATTAATGACAACAACAACAACAACAACACCAGTAATGACAACAACAACAACGACGACGACAATAATTGATAAGCAAACCAATCAAGATAAAAATATTGATAAAATTATTGATGATGCTACAAATGAAGATGAAACAATGGAGAAGAATAATGGCAAAGGTGAGTTGCATTTTGAATCCGGTTAATTATGAAACAGCCAATTAAAAAAATAGGCTGTGTTCCAGCTTCATTATATTTTTTAAAAAACCATCAAATGCCTTTATTCTTCTCCATGCAAACAAGTTGTACAAAAATTAATTAAATATATTTTTTTTTAAATAAATAAATTAACTGGAACACAGTCTATATGCAAAATGACGAGACTTGCAATTATAAAAGCATAATAAATAAATAAATTTATCAATATTTCTAACAAAAATAATGCATAATAATTAACATTAATTAATTTAAAAAATAAAATTCATTTTTATCATGTAAATATTATATACAAATATATATTTTCTATTGAAAAAATAAAAGAAAATTAATATTTTAATTAAATAAAAATTATCTATCGGTATAATATTTTTTTTTTTAATTTTAAAATTTTCATTTTAAAAAAATCTCATGATAAAAGTAATATAATATGTAACTGTAACAGTTTTTTTTCTATCATTTTCAAGTTGATTGACTTAAGCAATAATCAATATGCATAGCCATATGTACATAGTAGTAACCCATTGAATTTTTACAAAAGCCAATATATTTATTATTTATATAGTTGGTATTTAGCTCGTTGCAGAACATCACCAGCAATAAAAAAATAACATATAAATATATTTTTCACTTGAAAGACTTGTCTATAGGACATATAACACACACACACATGTTATTTTAATGATTTTATTATTATTATATGGTTTTTTATTTTAAATTTTTATATTTGTAAATGTTGGTGAGTATAGTGGAAAGAACGAGTGAATCGTGTTTGTCTGTTCAGTTCACTTGGTTGACTTCGCGGCTATGGTTTCATGATGATAGTGTGGTGGTGGTCAGAGTTGGCTGGAGTATGCTGGAGTGTTAGTCGAACAGGTATCCTTATGAGATACCTCTCGTTATAAGACTCGCGCTCGATGACCGCGAGAGAATTGCGTGTTTTTTTATAATAAAGCTGAAAAAAAAAAAACATTTTAATATTCGAATTTATGTGTAAGAAGCTTTTCTTGTCTTATAATATATTGTTCGACATATTTGCTTGATTTTAAATAATTTACTTGAGCAATAAGTAATCTTGGATATTTAAATTGTCCAAAAAAAATAACAAACATTATTACCAAAAATTCGTGTTAAGAAAATTTAAATTATTTATTGTTATTTAATGAACAGCAGCAAGTGAAGTTATTATTTTTTTTCACGACTAACTAGTTGTGCTAATTGGAAAGTGATATTTTAAGCCTGTAGATAATGAAAATCAATAGTTTTTAAAATAATATATTTAAAAATAGTTTTTTTTTTTTCGAGGATTGATACACAAAGTTGTATTTCAAGTGTGGAATTTTTTTTTTTTTCGTTTGGCATGTGATGATATTAAAAAAAGAAGGTTTTTTTTTTTAAACTTGGGCCACATGTTTGAGTTGTATATAGTAAATGTATCGTGTTTATAATCTATATAAGAATATCCGGCAAGGTGTGGTAATTGATATACAACTGAATCATGGGTGCTGGAAAAGTTGGTCTCATTTGCGGAAGCTGCTGGTCCGGAAAGTACAGTATGTATCAAAAGTATTTTAATATACAATTTACATATTAAAAAAAATATGAAAAACAAGCATACAAAACTCGAGCACTTAGCATAATTAAAAGCTGAAGAAAAATAAAAGAATTTAAGTAAAATAAAGACAGTAAAATTAAAAAAATATGTAAAAGAAAAAATGCTGAATGACAAAATGAGTGCTTTTGTATTTCTGCAAGTTTCTTGGAATACTTTTTTACTGCCAACTTTGTAACTGGATCCATAACGGACATTTACAATGCCAATTTGACAAAAATTAATTGATAAATTTGTCATTTAATAAATTTCTTTGATTATTATTTTATTTCGAAATTTAAATATATTGTTTTTGGTATTTATATTATTGATTAATGATTAATAATGTATTTCCAAAAATAACTGGATAAAAATTAGAATGACATTGGTATGCAAAGAAATATTCAAGTATGTAAGAAAAACATCAGGCTACTCGCACTATTGGTACCGTTATCATCTTGGACTCGACAATATTCTCGTCATTCTTGTGAATGTATAATTATTTAGGTCCCAAAGCTTTTTATTATATTTAAAAAAACAAAAAGAAAAAAACAAATTATAAATGAAAAAAAATTTATAAGTATATATATTTATTTTTTTTCTATTATTAAATAGTGTAAATAAAAAGAGAAAAGTTTCAAAAGTATCTGTCAGGTATGCGTTTGAATGAGGACACGATGATTCTTATTGATTATATTTTATTACAGCGGATTGATGTCGTTTTTATTTTTATTTTCTGTTTCTATTTTGACCGGCTTTCATCTTAATACACCTGAGGAAAAGTTAATTCTTTTAAATATTAGTTTTAAGAAAATTTTTAATAGAAATTGCAAAGATTGAAAAAATATATAATTATAGCAGATTTATTGAGATGGAGGTCAATTTATGTATACAAGTTTGCACTGGCTGTTTTAATTATAGGATTGACTGCAAAAAATATTTTTAAAGATAGATTTTAACTCTTTTGTAGACAGGATTTTTAAACTATCAAGGTTAAACTTGATCCTATTTTTAAAACTTTTTTATTATACGATACATAAAATAAGTTTTTTGTTATTTTAAAATAAAATATAATTTTATTCAAATATTTTATTACAGCTATTTTTAATAATATCTTACATAAATTTATTTAAAAAAATTTTTTTTTTATTATAAAAATTCAATTTTTATTTGTTAAATATTTTTTCTATTTTTTATTTATCTAATCTATGCAATGTCATGTGGTAAAAAAAAAAAAATAAATAAAAAAAAAACCACTGACTCTTTTTACTTTTCATTTATTATTATCTTTTTTTTTTTTCTTTTTAATTTATTTTGTTCTTTCTAAACGACCATTTACCTGGGTTATTAACTTGTGTTTATAACATTGTAAAAAAATACAGTAAAAAAAAAAAAAAAGAAAAGTATATCCATATTTCTCAACATTAATGCGACGTATAAATTAATTTTTTATCTCAATTACTTGAGTAAATATATAGAGCGTTTTGTAATATAAAAAAACGAAAACATTGTCGAGAATTTTTCCCATGTGTATGATACAATTATTTAATTATATAATAATGTGTTTAACATGATAAAGTGTTAATTTAGTGGGGTTCTATTAGACAGTAGAACAAGGCTGAATCAATAATCACATTAACAATATTATCACTTAAATAATTAGCTTTAAAAATTTCATTATATTGTTTTTTTATAGCTTCTGGTTCTGGTTCAGTGATTGGAAGAGATCCCTTGCCACCACGTGCAATTAGTACATCGCAATTGTCACAAAGTAATTTAACAAATCAGCCACGTTCATCATCACAGTCACATGTCAATGGACATGATAGTCGTGTACAACAACAAATGACAAGTCCACTTCCTGTTTATCAATCAACACCACACTCAGCAACAATTACCAAAATGCGACAAAATGGTAATGATATAGATTCATCAATTTGTCGAGGGACAAATGATGCCAACAATTCAACAACGTATGTAATATTTTAGCTTTATCTGAATAATATTTTTTATTACAGAAATATTTTATAATTAATATTTTATTTTAGATTAAGCAGCGAATCATTGCATATGAATTCAACAAATTTACGTGTTATTTCACCAATTGATTATCGTTTATCAAGTCCAAGCGATAGTGAAAGACTCACTCATAATTCTTGTAAGACATTATTTAAATTATGTTTTTTAATTGATTGAGTATTTTTATTGATTGTTGTTTCATTTTTTTTTTTAGCTGACAAAATACCAATTAATTATATGAATGGCAGTGTTGGTAGCAATAGTTACAGACAACTTCACCAGGTACCACATGATATTATCGATCATCAGACCTACAAACGAGTAAGAATTTTTTTATTTTATAATATTTTTACTTTCATTTACTTTCTTTTTTTTTTTTATTTTATTTTGGTTAATTGTTTTTTTTTTGTTGTTTTTTAATTATTGTTAAATGCGGGTCATTTTTTGTTATTTATTTAAATTATTATGCACGTTTTTATTTTCAATTTATTTATAAATTAAAATAGATGATGAACATGGCAAGTACAAATCAAAATCATCATCAAAGTTATATGATTGATAAAAAAACAACTGGAAATCTAGTTCAGGTATCAGCTGGTGAATTATTGGGTAGAACACATGAAGAATTGGTCTTGTTATTGATACAACTTAGACGTCAAAGTGCATCGCTGTGTAAAGCAATGGAAAAATGTCATATGGAAATTGAGGCACAGGTCTTGATGACACTAATAAATTTATTTTCTTTACTTTTTAAAAACTTTCACTATTTTTTATTCTTGATTTACATAATTGCATGAATGACATTTAAAATAGAGAAAGGAAAATAAACAAATCAAACATTAACATAATTTAATAATAATTAATTTTATTCATTGATAATATTTATTTAATTTATAATAGTTTATCAAGGTGATGGTAAATGATGATAATTACTGGTGGCTGTAGATAACACATGGTTATATTTTTAAAATATTCATGTAACTGTATCTAATGAAATGTTTTTTCTTGATTTATTTATAGGCAAGACTTGTTGAGATTGATTCACCAAGAAGATTAGAAAATCTCCATAAACTCGATGAACTTAAAAATCATTTGATTGATCTAGAAAAACAGGTAAAATATATTTAAATTTTATGATAATTATTTTATTTTAATTATTGATTATTCAAATTTATTACAGTATGAAAAAGGAAAACCACTTGTTAATTTAGTTGATAATATGGTAAAGCTTGGATCTCTTTACAATCGTAATGGTATCAATGGAAACAGTAGTATTTTAAATGCAAATCCATATGAAAAAAATGGTCACAGTAATAATTATCCAGCAAATAATCAACGTGCAAGAGAAGAGAAGCTATTAGAAGAACATCGTAAAAGAAATCAACAAACAGCTGATCAAGGAAAGCTACAAGAAAAAGTTAAACAATTATATAAAATTGATCGTTTACTTCAAGAAGAAACTGGTACAATGTACAGTCTTCAACAAGACAAAGAATTACTTGAAAAAGCATTAGGTGGTTTACGTCATAAGCTACAAGATAATCGTACAAATAATGTTGAATTTGAAAAATATAAAAAACAACAAAATTTACTTGAACGTGAATTATCACGTGTTAGAATGTTATTATCACATAATTCTAAAAAATTAGAAGATACTATTATTGAAAATACAAAATTAGAAAATGAACTTGTAATATTACGTCAAAAAATACAAGAATCTCGTAGTTACTCTGGTAGTTATTCAAATACATCAGGTACAACAGCAGATTTAGAATTTGAATTTAAACGTGTACAACAACTTGTTTGTGATCTTCAACGTCAACGACAAGACTTAAGTGTTCAAGTACATCAATTAACTGAAAAATCACATAATTTAGTTAAACAAATTAATCCAAATCCATCATTATCAACAAGCCCATTAACATTTGCATCAGTACAAACACCTGGTGTACATCATATTTATCAAGCAAATAAAAAAAGGATTCCAACATCATGGTTTGAAACTGATCTTGATTCTGGTGTTACATTTGATCATGGTCTTGTATCACCATCAAGCTCAACGAGTTCATCACTATCACCAATGAATTATACAAATATTCACATGACACAACTAAGTCCACAGCTACGTGAACAAATGCAACAACAACAAATTCATAAAAATCAATTATTAAAAGATAGAATACAGGGTAAAAGTAAAAGTAGTCCAATATTAACAAATATACCACTTTATGTTAATACAGACGGTAGAAAAATTATTCATACTGGTTTACCACCAGAATATATATCACCACCTCCACCACCACCACCATCAACATTACAATCTTCTTCTTTACATTCTCATTCTCATTTACAATTGTCATCAACATTGTCACCTCCAGGCTCACCATTGCCTCCACCTCCACCACCACCACCTCTTATTGATGATTCAATGTTCAATGGAACTGTCAACAATAATAATCGTGATAAACAACAAGAAATAAAAACAGTTAGAATTGTTAAAAGAGAATCAGAAAGACGACAAAGAGATCGTGATCGTGGTGATAATTGTAAAAATAATAATATTGGCATACCGTTGATGAATGGACATGGAATATCTAGTGGATATGATTATGACCATATTGGTATGCCAAGAGTAGATGAAAATCAGTATTATCAACAAAAAGATTTAGTAAATAATAATAATAATAATTGTAATAATAATAGTAGCAATAATAATAGTAATAATAGTAATAGACAAGTTGAGAAAAGTATGTCATTGCCTCGAGGTTTTGGTGGACAAAAAAATCAACAAGATATTGTTACTGCTCCACCAGTATTACCTCCACCAAGAAGTGACAGCATGAATGCATTGAAAAATATTATTGCACGTTGCAGTCAAACAACAAAAGTACGTTTTTTTACTTTCAATAATATCTTTCATTTTAACTTATTAAATTTTTTATTATTTTTATGATTTATTGATTATTTTTTATTTTATTTTGTTTTTATTTATTTTTTTTGTTTGATATTTATTTTATTTAGTTGGATTCTGGTCATGATGGTATTAATGATAATAATACTACAATCAATGAACAACAAAATTCATTATTACCAATGTCATATCAAAATTATGCATCACCATATACAAAATTATGTAAAAGTCAAGAAATGAATTTAATACAACAGTGTCAACAACAATCAATTAAATTATCACAAGAAAAATTAACAAATTCAGTTGGAAGTGTTAATAATGTTGGTGGTGAATCACCACAATTATCACCTGTATTTAAAAGTGAAGCTGCTAAACAAATAATTAAAGAAATGACAGAAAAAAAAATTGATAAACCAAAAAAACGTTTGATACCTAAAGAAAAAAGACGACACTATACTGTCTCAAGTAGTAAACCAATATTAGGTCTTGAAGATGTTTTTTCAAAAATGGTATTATTTTATTATTTTAAAATTTTATATTATTTAATTTTATAATAATTATTTTATTTAATTATTTATGAGTTTATTATTTTATCATTTTAATTTTTGATGATAAATATTAATTTATTTATTAATTTTCTCAGCAAATGGGTAGAGCTCGAGATGATTTGGATATGGAGAGAGCATTAAGACCAAGAATAAATGCTCCTGATGTTGTTAGATCAACACTAAGTCAAAAAGAACTTAAATTTAATGAAAATATGATTGATCAACTTCTTGGTGCACCAAATAAAATATTCATTCCTGAACGTTATGTTCCTGAACAGGTTTGTTGATTATTATTTTTCTATGAATTAAAATACTTGTTGTTACTTTAGCTAAATTTAATGATAAATTTATTTCTTCATATAGACACCAGAATTATCTGCTGAAGAAAAAAAACAACGCTTACAAAAAGCTGATGCCATACGTAAAATGCTTTCTGAAACAACAGTAACAGCTGCTGATGATGCAAATGGTAAATTTATATGAAAATAATATTTATTATTATTAACTTTAATAGCTAGCTATTTAATTGCTATTCAAATTTCAGATGATACAGTAATAAATAATGAAAAATCAAATGATTTTAAACGAAAAGTTGCTGAAGAAAAAAAACAAAGAGATCATATACTTCAATTAAATCAAATACTAGCAAAACAAGTTATGGAAAAAAGTAAAATGGTTGCTGGTATGAACAACAAAACAAACAATTAATCAAAACAAAAAAAAAATTATTAATTTCATTATGCATGTTTGTTTATCACTTTTATTGCAAAGAAAAAAAAACAACAACGTTCAAATATATATTTACTTATATTCATACTGTTATAAAATATTTAAAAAATTATTTTAATTATTGTTTTTTTTTTTTTTTCCATTTGTGCATGGTTTTAATTGTTTATTCATAGTATTGTTTGGATTATATGTGTTGTGTGTATAGGTAATCAATCGCACTTGCCAACATGAATGATACCCCTGTCATTCAATTTAATTTAAAAAAAACATAAATAAATTAAAATAAATAATAAGAAGCATCATAAAACATCCAGTATCATTTCAGGTTTGTTTAATTCATGTGTTTGTTTATAAATTAATTTATTCATAACATAAGCACCAAATAGAGTTAGTAAAATTATTATTTATCGAAATTAATATACTCTTTTTTTGTTTTTAAATGATATTTCAGTAACTGCACTTATTCAACCAGATAAAAATTATGATGACGATGATTATAATGATTTGTCACCGACGCAAATGCCATTGTATCAACAGCGTGATAATTATTTTTACTAGATAAAAATAATAAAAGTGCCAGAATATTCATATTGATAAAGAGAAAAGAACCATCGATCGATTAACTTAAGACATTCATTAAATTAGAGTAGATGAAAAAAAATAATAAATGTTATACAAAGCTTGGGGTTAATTAGTATATTGAAAAACAATATAAATGAGCTTTAATAATTATTAATATTTACTAATTATTGATTACTATTATACACCTTTTTTACAAATTTATATTGATTTATATTAAATTTGAATTTAAATATAAATACAAACAATCAAAGACTTAAGACATAAGTAAAAAATGTCAAATTTTTAATTATTATTAATAATTAATTTATGTTGTTGTTAATTGTATAATATTATTTTTATTATTATTAATTAATTGTTGTTATAATTAATTTAAATATTCAACTATGCACTTGATGAAAAATTAGTCACAATTTTTATTGTTATTAATAATCGTTTTTCAACGATTTAAAAAAATTGAAAATCATTAATTTTTTGTCATTTCTGTTGATGAATTTTAAACAAATAATTATTTAAAAAAAAATTTACAAATTTCATGTTTTAATTCGAAATTTACTATTACGATGGAATACAATTTTTTCGACTGAGATGTATATTTTTTTTCTTTTTTAATCTATTAAAAATTATTAATAATTGCCTGATAAATTTATCACGACTGTTAAACATACTTATTAATTGTTATAATTAATACACGTAAAAAAAAAAAAAATATATATTTACATCTATTATATAGCAAATACGGAATAATTATAAAAATTTTTTAGCTCAATTTTTTGCACACAAGTTTATTTACCAACTTGTTAACAAAAAAATAAAAAAAATTCGTTGATTATTGTTATTGCATAATTGTATAATAAGTTGATAATTTCATAAATATAATTATAAATTTTTACAACACTGTAATAATTTAACGTAAAATTGTAAATTAGAAAAATTTGATAAATTTAATAATCAATTTGATAAACTTGATGTTAGAAAAAACAAAAAATACGATAAAATAAATAAAAAAAAAAAAAAAAAAAAAAAAAAAAAAAAAAAAAAAAAAAAAAAAAAAAAAAAAAAAAAAAAAAAAAAAAAAAAAAAAAAAAAAAAAAAAAAACTGGTTTTATATTTTTTTAGGGACGACTTGATGGCCTAACGTTTATTTTTTTTTAGTAAATGTATATCTGTATATATTTGAATTTAAGTACAATAATATATTGATATATCTTGTCTGTTTGTAGGGCAGGTTTTGGATATGTTCTTGGTCCATAATATTCCGTTCGTTGAACCAAACGTTCATTGAACTTTTTGAAAAAAATATTGTTGCTTTGATTTTATTTTGATTACAAAGTACATGCAGTTTCAGTATGTACTACGATTGATGATGATAATAATAATTGACAATGTAAAATCTACAAAAGGAACATTAGTAAAATAAAAAAAATTATAATAATATAAATCTAAGGCTTGTATTACAATGCATAATTTAAAAGATCTATTGTTTATGTTTTTTTTTTTATTCAATTTAAGAAGGGTTGCCTGAATGATAATGCTGATGGTGATGATGAATGCAAGTCTAAGGAAGATGTACAAGAATAAATAATATATAAGTAAATAAATAAATGCAAAGTATATATATTTATGATAAAATATATATATATATTTACAACGGGTTCGACGAACCAGCCAATCGCTTGTGGCCCAAGAATTATAATGAGATTCTCTTTGCCTTCAGAGGATCTTGGCACTGGTATATAAAGGAAGGAATCACAACTCTATCATCATAAATGTTTGATTTTTTAAACTTGAAACGAACAAGGTAAGTTACACAATTATCAACAACAATTATTATTGTTATTATTAATATTTATTTATAAATAAATTTAAACGAAAAAACAAAAGATTCGAAATTATTTACTTGAAGAAATTTATTTTCTTGTTTAGGAAAATTATTGTTTTTTAAATTTTACTATGAGATATCTTTTATTTTTTTAACACAAGTAAAATATATTATTCAAATGTTGGTACATGTTAAGATGAGGACAAGAATATTAATTTCGAATTTATTTATGTATCGATGTTTCGATTGATCCGTTAGTTTTCTCGCATACAGTTAAGTTAAAATATCAAATTTTTCATTGATATATTGATTTTCTATGGAAAAAAAATGATTAATAGTTTTATAATTTTTTAAATTTTAATAATTTATACTCTTTTTTTTCTATTACAGATTGGCATAATGAAGACAAAGAAAAATTTTATTTCTATGTTATCCTTGTTGTTGACTTTAACATTTTTTTTTACATCAACTTTTGGTATGTTAAATTAAAAATTCAAATAAACATGTATAATTTTTTCAATTGTAAATATTACAGGTAAAGAAGGCCAACAACAAAATGCTAGAGTTGTATGTTATTTTAGTAATTGGGCAATATACCGTCCAGGTATTGGCAGCTATGGCATAAAAGATGTACGTGGTGATTTATGTACACATGTTATTTATTCATTCATTGGTGTTAGCAATGTCACATGGGAATATCTTGTGATTGATCCAGAATTAGATATTGATAAAGGTGGATTCAATGAATTTGTTAATTTAAAAAATAAATATCCTGGTTTAAAAACTTCTGTTGCTGTTGGTGGATGGGGTGAAGGTGGTAGAAAATATAGTGCTCTTGTTGGTAATAAAAAACGTCGTGATACATTTATCAGTAGTATTGTTTGTAAGTAAAAAAATTCAAACATTCATTCAATCATTTAAATATTTCAAGTTTTTTTTTTTTTAATTATTTCATTAATTTTTTTTCATAGCATTTATGTACAAGTATGGCTTTGATGGCTTTGATCTTGATTGGGAGTATCCTGGTGCAACAGACAGAGGTGGTAAATATTCAGATAGAGATAATTTTTTTTATTTCGTTGAAGAATTACGTAGAGCATTTGATTATCAAAAAAAATCATGGGAAATAACAATGGCTGTACCAATGGCTAAATTTCGTTTAGCTGAAGGTTATCATGTACCAGAACTTTGCGAGTAAGTTATAAATATAAATTTTTTTTAATTTATATATTTTAATTTAAATTCAATCATTTTTTATTTTTCAATTCAATAGAAATGTTGATGCTATTCATGTCATGTCATACGATCTACGAGGTAATTGGGCTGGATTTGCTGATGTTCATAGTCCTCTTTATAAAAGACCAACTGATCAATATGCTTATGAAAAACTCAACGTTGTATGTATTTTTTTTAATCATATTAAAATGAAATTTAATATTTCTTTAATAATAATATATAATTAAATTTTTTAGAATGATGGATTACAATTGTGGGTAGATTATGGATGTCCAGCAAATAAATTAGTTGTTGGTATACCATTTTATGGACGTACATTTACACTAAGTTCAAGTAATAATAACTACAATATTGGCACTTATATTAATAAAGAAGCCGGTGGTGGTGCACCAGGTGAATACACCGGTGCAAAAGGATTTTTATCATATTACGAAGTAAGTTAATAACTTTATCAACTAAAAAATAAAACATTTAATTATAATTTATAATTAATATCTTGTATATTAGATTTGCTCAGTAGTAAATGATCCTGAAAGTGGTTGGACTAAAAAATGGGATGATATTGGAAAAGTTCCTTATGCATATAAAGATACACAATGGGTTGGTTATGAAGATCCAGAGAGTGTACAAATTAAAATGGATTGGATCAAGTCAAAAGGCTATGCTGGTGCAATGAATTGGGCAATTGATATGGATGATTTTCATGGTATATGTGGTGAAAAAGATGTATTGATTAAAATACTTTATGAAAATATGAAAAATTATAAAGTACCAATACCACAAGGTAATAATAAACCAAGACCTGATTGGGATAGACCACCAAGTACTCCATCATCAACTGGAACACTTATGACAACAAGCAATTATCCAACAAAACCACATAAGGAAGTTACTAATTATATTACAGAAGGAAGCTGGATGACAACGACAATTAGAACAACTAAAAAACCAATAAAATTAACAACAACTAAAAAACCCACAATGACTATTAAACCAGCAACAACAACAACAACAACAATTAACTATCCAAATGTTGATGATTCTAATGACAAAATTAAGTGTAATAATGAAGGCGATTTTATTGCTGGTGCAAAATGTGATACCGTAAGAATTATTTAATTATTTTTTTAAATACAATTTTACAATTATTTTTATTGTTGGTAATTATTATGTAATAATTGTTTCAGTACTTCCGATGCAGCAATAAAAAACTACAGGAATTCAAATGCACGAATGGATTGATTTACAATCCGGATATTAAAACATGTGATTGGCCAGAAAATGCAAATCGTTCTGATTGCAAATTATATTTTTAATAACCTTATAAACAACACAAATAATTAAATAATAATTAAAAAAAAAAAACCTGACAATTAAAATTAATTCAATCAATATTTTTCAACATAAAATTGATCAATCAATTTATCAATTATTTAATACATAAAAAAATTTGTGATAAAAGAAATACTTAAGTAATCAACTTATATACAAATAATAATGATAATTTTTTTAACTGAAAAACGTTAAAAAATTAAAATATAATATTTGAATGAATAAAAAGAATTATTTATAGATTTAAAAAAAAAAGAATTTATTTTTCATAAAATACATATAAGTGTCATATTTTTTTTCCATATTTTAATGCTTCATTTTTTTTTTTGTCTTAATTATTTGCCATTTGTTTTTTTACAAACTAAAAAAAAAAAAAAGAAATGCTGACAGAACAATAAAGCATGAAAAAATTAAAAAAAAATTGTGTCAGCCTGAAAACTCGAGTGTTTGTGTCTCAACCCCATTTCTAAGTCTTTTTTTTTACTTTGCAATTTTATAGACTGTAAAAAAAAATTCAACTAAAAAGCCTTTTTATTTTTTTAAAATTTTCTATATATATAAATTATTTATTTCAGTGTATAAAAAAAATATGCTTTTTTTTTTTAACGATTGTTATTATTGAGTAATGATGATCCTTATTTTCCCAGTGATGTATGTGGGATTAAGGGTGCTTTGGAAAAAAGCAATAATTGGAAATAAAAAATAAAAAAAAATAAATGAGAAGATGATTGGAAATGTATGTGTGTGTGTTTGTACTTTAATAAAGATTTCTATTATTTACTGAAGAAAAAAAAGAGTAGATTGGTGTCGTAAGTTGAAGTGTGTAAAGGAACATTTGGAGATGACGGTTGAGGAATGACTTGAACTACTTCGTCTGAAATAAATTGAGATTCTGCGTGGTAGATACTTGTTACTTATCGTTTTTTTACCCCTTCATAGTGGGGTTGAAAAGGTGGTCACACTCCACAATGATTGAGAATGATACATACTCCACCGAGTAAATTGAAACAGTATACGAATTGTCCTCAAACTGGACACATGCATTTATTTAAAAAAAAAAATGATTAATTAATTTTTTTTATTTATCTATTAAAAAACAATAATAAAGTATAAATTTTAAACGAAAAACATAATGATTATTTATTACATATATTATTTAAATAAATTACAAACAAAAGTAAGTAATTATATTTAAAAATAAAAAAAATATATCTTTGAATTTCGATTTGTTTTTTTTTTTTATTTTCAGATAATTCATAAAGAAATTCATACCGGCAATGACAACGACTGATTATGTCGTTTGATAATAGTGAATTACGTTTTGATAATTTTCTTCTTTCATTATTAAAAATAATAATTATTTTTCAATCAATTATATTATCAAATTCATTTATCATTTCAATATTAATATCAGATATTAAAATTATATTTTGTGATAATTCAAATGATAATATTGAATTAAAAAATTTATCATCAATATTAGAATTAAATAATTTAAAAAATAATATATATAATAATTTAACAATAAATAATAATACAAATAATTTTTTTAATAATGAAATTATTGAATTGTGTAGTTCTGATGAAAGATTTGAAAATAATGGTAAATGTATTGGTAGTATTGGTGATTCATTGGAGGATTTGAATGATTATATTGATGATTATTTAATTGACAATGATGATGATGATATAATAAAGAATAATGATACGCAATTGGAAGTGACAATTTTAGGATTGTTTGAATTGACACAATCACATCAAGACGGAAATGAGGCAAGACCCGAGGGACCAAGTGAATTGCAAGCTGCTAAATTGGCAATCGATCACATTAACAACAAGGCCATATTACCAAAATTTAAAATAAATCTCATTTACAATGATACAAAGGTAGAAAATAAAATACAAAATATATTTTCTTCTTTGATTTTATAATATAATATTTTTTTGTTTTTGTAATTATTTTCAGTGTGATCCAGGTGTTGCAGTTGATCGTTTTTTTTATGCTCAATATAAATCAAATAAAAAATCAATGCCATTTTTATTGGGCAGTGCATGTTCTGAACCAACTGAGACACTGGCTAAAATAGTACCATATTGGAATATGATACAGGTATCATATGGATCAACGGCACCAGCATTATCTGGATTTCCATTATTTGTTAGAACTGTTGCACCAGATTCAAGTCACAACACAGCAAGAATTTCAATTATTAAACATTTTGGATGGGATACAATAACAGCACTCTCACAAAATAGCGATAAATTTTCACTGGTAAATAATAAATTATTTAATTTAACATTACTACATTGTATTTTATTATTTTTTTTATTCTATTTTTCTTAAAGGCTGTGAATGATTTAGTTACTGAACTCGAAGCAGCAAATATAACTTGTACAGCAACAATAACATTCAGTGAAAATGATTATAAAGAACAACTTAAATTACTAAAGGTAATTAATTATCAATTTTAAATTGCATTTAAAATATACAAAATTAATTAAAATGTTTTAATTATAAAAATTTAAGGAACTTGACACTCGTATTATTGTTGGTAGTTTTTCATCAAAACTTGCACCTCTTTTATTTTGTGAAGTACGTATAAATAAATATAAATTAATTAATTTTTATAATTGATTTTATGTTTTAAATGAAAATTAGAAATTTTAATTGTTTTATTTTGTTTTTTTTTTTCGAGGCATGGGAATTGCAAATGTTTGGTGGTGATTATGCGTGGATCTTGCCAGATGAAACAATTGATTTATCTGGTATGACGAGTGATTGGTGGCATGTATCATCAACTGGATCTGGATCAACTGGCTGCTCATCATCACAGCTGGCTCAGGCACTTGATGGTGTTATCATAGTTAAGAGTTACGATGTAACGTCAATATTTCAAAGTAATCAATCAACGTCTTCAGGGATGGTAAATAAAATTAATTTTAATTATTTAAAACTACCAACTAACAAATTACTTAATTAATTTATACTCAAGTAAAATAAATTAATTTATTTTTGTTTTATTTCTTTTAAATTGAAAGACGAGTCTAGAATTTACAGCTGAGCTTGAAAAACGTGGTGTAACTGTGTCAAAGTATTCAGCAACAACATATGATGCTGTTTGGTCAATGGGACTTGCTTTATCAAAACTTGAAAAGATATTAAATCAACAAAATTTAACTATCAACGAGTACACACTATCAAGACGTAATGTTATTCAACGACTATTGAAAGAATTTAAAAGTTTAAATTTCAATGGTATATCAGTAAGTAAATAAAAACAAAATATACTAATTTAAATTGATAAATTGATAAATACTTGAATCAATTTAATGTAATTAATTTAAAATACTAATTAGGGTCCAGTGTCTTTTGAAGGTGCTGATAGAATTGGCATTACAGCATTTTATCAAATGCATGGTGAGTTAAATATTCAACTAAAATTACTCATTAGTACCATCAACATCAGCACGTTTTTTGTTTCATCACTTTCATCTTAAATTTTAAGTGTCTGATCCAATCTATTATGATATCGTTGCTCTTTTTATCTTTTTTTTTTTTATAATTTTAAAAAATTGATAAAAATACACTTGAAAAATAAGTAGGTACACAGAGAAGGTCATATTATTAGGCTTTGATTTTATTTATTTTCTAGGCCAGGATGTTGAAAATCAATATCGATTCAATTACTATATATGTATAGTTTTGAGATGTGGTGTCCATTAGCTAAATTAAATTTTATCTCTATTTCTAATATCATCATTATTTTATCATCAAAATTGACTATGTATTTTATTTTTTTTTTTATTTTTCAGGTCATGTACTTAGAAAAATTGCAATATATACACCGAATGATGAAAAATTGACAATGAATTGTTTGGGATGTGCTCAAGCCAAATGGCCTAATCGTTTTCATCCTCCAGTTGCAAAAAGAGTTTTCAGGTTTTTTAAAAATATTATTAAATATTATTAATGATTTTTCTAATCATAAATGTATTGCATATTTTTAATTTTAGAATAAGAATGGTGACAATTGATCGCACAGCATTTTTAATTATCACTAGTGTTTCTAGTTTTGGTATATCATTGTCAATATCATTTTTAATATTTAATCTTCATTATCGTCGACGAAAGTAAGTCTTAAAAAAATTATATATTTACCAAATAAAAAATTATAATTAATAAAATTAATTAAAATTAAATTTTAGAAGTATTAAAATATCAAGTCCAAGATTAAATAATTTAGCAGCTTGTGGTTGTGTACTTGTTTATGGGGCAGTTATATTACTTGGATTGGATGATTCAACATTGTCAAAAAATTATTTTCCAACAATATGCACTGTAATTATAAATAATATATAAATAATTAATTAAATTATTACAGTTAATTAAGAGCAAAGAAAATTAAATTACAGGCCCGAGTTTATCTTTTATCTGCTGGTTTTTCTCTGGCATTTGGATCAATGTTTACAAAAACATACAGAGTACATAGAATATTTACAACAAGTCGTAGTGGTGTTATTAAAAATAAATTACTTCAAGATACACAACTTATTAGTTTAATATGTGTATTATTATTTATTGATGGTATTGTGGTAACATTATGGATAACATTAGATCCAATGGAACGTTATCTTCGAAATTTAACGCTAGAAATTAATCCTGAAGAACGAGGTGTTGTCTATCAACCACAGGTTAAAAAAAAAGACAATAACTAAATTATTTAAATTATTTTTATTATTTTTAAATTAAATTTTTTAATGCAGATTGAAGTTTGTCGTTCACAACATACAAACGGATGGTTAGCTTCGCTCTATGCTTATAAGGGTGTTTTACTTGTCGTTGGTGTTTACATGGCCTGGGAAACAAGGTAAAGAAAGAAATGACAATAATAAAAATAAAAGAATGCAAATTATAGATAAATTTTCTTCTTAATTTATAGACATGTTAAAATACCGGCATTAAATGATTCTCAGTATATTGGGATGAGTGTTTATTCAGTTATAATAACATCTGGTATTGTTGTTGTACTAGCTAATTTAATGTCTGATCGTGCTACACTTGCATTCATAACGATAACAACACTTATACTTACATCAACAACAGCAACACTTTTATTACTATTTTTACCACAACTTAATAATGTCATTGGTGGTGAAGCACCAGATCCAATTGTTCAAAGTCTTGGTCTTAAAATTGAATGTAATACTAGAAGATTTGTTACTGAAGATAAAAGGTTTATGAAAATTTAAATAACTAATAATTTAATTTAATTTAATTTTAAAGTTTTTGTGTTGAAAGTTAAATGTTTATTATTTTTTAATTTTTAAGAGAATTGCAGTATCGTGTTGAAGTACAAAATCGTGTTTATCGACGTGAAGTGGCACAATTGGAATTACAACTAGCTAGATTGGAAAAAAAATTGACTGGTGAATCAATTAATAATTCAACATCATCAAGTGTATCAATACCACAACGTAATACAAGTATAGGTGGTGGTTTACCATTACTTTTATTGAGTATTTTACCACCAGTTATACCGAGAGCAAGTTGGCCATCAACAAATCCATCTGGTAAGATTTATTTAAAATATATAAAACAATCATCAAAATAATAATTGTCAATTTTCAATTCTTAAATTAGAAAATAAAAAAATTAATTAACTATAATGATTGATAAAAATAAATTAATAATTAAGAAATAACCACAAATAAATTCAAGCAAATTGTTTGTATATTAATTTTAAAAAATAAATAATAAAATTATTGATAAAATAATAACATTTTTTGACTTTTTTATACACACAGGAATTCAACGTGAATCAATAACATTTAGAAGTCATCCTGAATTTACTCCAGTCGAAAGAATAACAGAAAATAATTCATCAATTAATGAAAATTATAATTATGAATGGCGTCGTGAAACAGAAGGACCAAATCGTCTTGGTGTATTTCAACGTTTTGTAACATTATTTAATAATCGTACAGATGAAAATAATAGAAAAGATTCAACGACATCATACACTGGTAAATTAAAATGATAAAATAAACATTTTTTTTGTTTTTTTGATAAAAATAATACATAAAATATAACTCATAATAAAATTTAAAAATAAATAATAAAACAAATGAATAAATAAATAAATAAATATGTTCTAATTAAAATTTTAAAAATAAAAAAAAGGTGTTGCATCAGTCTTAAAAATTCATATGGGATTAGTGCCTGGTTTAGTAACTGGCACAAATACCTCGAGTGATGATAATGCTGGTGATAGTGGTGCTCATGGATCTGGACCAATAATTCATGTTACAAGCCAAGATGATCGTCGTTCAAGTCTCAATGATGTGCAACAGAGTGAAAATATTGGTGGTGTCAGCTTCAGCCTCCTTTCAAGTAAATAAAATTAAAATTAAAATTAATTATTTAATAATTTAATGGACAATTATTTATTTACAGATGATAAAAGTATTAAAAATACACAACACTGTCATTCGCATCATTGTTTAACGACAACTAATCATTTAAATTTATCAAATGACAATCAATACATGGCAAATCAAAGATGGCATTCAATGGAGGATACAACAATTACTAATAAAACAAAAAAAGTAATTAGCAAATAATTTAAAAAATCATTAGCAATACAAGCTCTATCAGGAAAAAAAAAAAACCCATCCCCAGTAGATATTAAAAATGATATTTGAGAAGAATTTATTGTCAACCTTTTTGGGACCAAAATTTAATTTTTCTTTCTTCTCCAGTAATATCAAAATTAAATATTTAAAAATAATAATAACAAAGCAATAATAATTAAATGTTAAAAAAAAAAAAAGAAAGTATATTATGTAGACTTACAAAAGTGTTAACTCCTTGTGATAATGTTAGCAATATAAAATTTTCCAACTGTTAAAAAATCCTATGAAAAAAAATAAAATAATACATAACAATTAAATGGTTCATTTAATTTATATTAATTTCTATTATTTATAATAAATAAACTTACATGGTGTTCCAGTAGTTTTAATAATATTATCCATAGCTTTTTTAGCTTGTATTTTTTTTCTATTTAAAAATGCCATACCATGAACTCTCAAGTGTTTTTCAACAGCTGCATTATCTTCAAATGTCGCCATACAAACATGACAATTATAACCATTGGTTTCATCACCATTAAAATCATTTAAATTTGAATTTGGAATGCTATTTTTATTATTTTCTAAATAAACATTTGGATCAGATATTCCATGAAATGCTTTCAAATGAATTTTTAAACTTGGTGCAACAATAAAATTTTCACCGCATTCAAGACATATTGAATAATTTATTTTAATACGATGATCACTTGCAATATGTTTTTTAAGTAAATCAATATTACTAAATACTAAATTGCATTTTTTACATTTAAAATTATCACTTGAATTATTTGTTATTTCTTTACTAATAAAGATACCATTGGTATAATTTTTTTGTTCAATTATTTTCTTACTATCGTCATCATCATTATTATAATTTAAACGTTTTTTTTTATTTATTAAATAATTTTTTGTTGATGAAAATGATGATGAGGATGATTCATCATCATTAATATCAATTTTTCTTTTTTCAATAACTTTTTTATCATCCATTAAGCTATCATTTAATTTATCAACAAAATTATCATCATAAATTTTGTTTTTTTTCGTCTCATCAATTAATGATAAATGTACATTACACAATTTATAATAACCAGAATGTTTATCACCAAAATGATTTTTAATTGTTGATGAATTTGTATCAATCATATCACCACATAAATGACAATTAAAATCAACTGAAAAATTATTTGGACAATTAAATGCAATTCTTTGATTTAATTTATTTAAAAAATTATTTTTTTTTCTATTAAATAATAATTTTTTGTTATTCATTAAATTTTTTAATGTACCCTTTGTTATTATTTCTGATAAACGATTCAAATGATTTGTAAATATATGTTTATTTATTGAATTTTTATCATCATTATTATTTCTAATAATAAAATAACAAAATGGACATGTGTAATATGTTATAATGCCAATTTCACGATGATTATTTAATAAATGCAAATGATAATTATCTGGTCTTACAATACACTGTCCAAATTCACAAATAAATAACTTTTCAGTCTCACCAGGGCTAATTGATAAATCATGTTTGTGTACTGAACAATCATTGTATGATGTAAATATTTTAAAGCAACTATTACAATAATATATTGTTTTAATATGAGCATGTGAATAGTGACGTGTTAATTCTTCGATTGTTAAAAAACCTTCAATATTACAAATTTTACATGAATATATTATTTGTGTTAATATATGATAACATTTTGTCCAAATATGTTGTTCAAGTTGTCTTGTTGATTGAAATTTTTTTAAACAATCTGGACACTCAAATGGTTTAACCTTTTGATGAAGTTTCATATGACGATTATAACGATTATAATTACCTTGTTGTGAATTACACAAATGACAAATAAAATTATAACATTGACAATATATTGTTTCATTAACTGCTGGCTTTGATACACCTGGTATATAATTTGTTGGTTTTTTAATTTTTTTACATACATCACAATTATCACAAGTGTCCAAGTGATATTCCCAATCATCATTATCATCATCATTGTCATTATTTATATCACTTTTATTATTATTATTAAAATTATCATTTAATAACAGACAAAATGTTTTCATGGCTTTTAAATTAACTGACAGAACAATTTCATCATTTATAAAATTTGTTTTTGAAAAATTTAATGACACATTACGTACATCATTTATAATTAATTTCAATATATTATTATAATTATTATTATGTAAATTATTAAATAATTTTAACTTATATTTATCAATCATATCTTGAAAATAATCATTATTGAATTTTTTAATAAATACATTTTTTTCATAATCAATTATATTTATATTTAAATTTTTTTTAATCAACAAATATGCTGTTCCATCTTGTTGTATTTTAGCTGATAATAATTCATATTCACCGTATTTATTCTTATTCAATGTTGGCTTGTTATTAAAGTCATTGTCATTTTTAAATTTCCAATAATTTATAAAATCTTGACTCATTTTATTTTTATTATCAAAAATATTATTATTATTATTGTTATTATTATATAATTTTAATATATCATTATTATTATCATTAAATTTTGTTGATAATTTTGATATTATTATTGAAAATTTAATATCACTATCAAATGAAAAATTTTTATTATGATTTTTTTCATGGCATAAATTAATAAAATTATTCCATATTATAATTAATTTATTTGTTGTATTATTTTTTAATTTTTTAATTAATGATAATAATGGTTTATCGGTAAAAAATGATATGTTATTTATTGCACATGAATTATAATTAAATAGCTTATTATTACACCACCATTTTGAGTGTATATTTTGTTCTTCAAGCCAATCAACAATATGTATGCCTTTTGCAAATAAATGTCCCATTAATTTAATACATGTTTCATCAAACTGATGATATTCTATTGATTCTAATTCATTTGGTAATGGCATCAACATTAAATATCTCATGTCAATTGTTGTTATATTATGCTTAGTTAAATACAGCAAAAATTGGCATTTGTTATAAAATAATTTAACATATTTTTTTCGTTTTATTTTAACACATTTTTTCAATGTTTCATTGTTGTTTAATAATTTTCTTGTATTTTTATTGGTATTTTTAACATCAGATAATGATAATGACGATGATGATTTGATAAGGCTGGTGTCATTCGATGAGTATGTATTGTCATAATATCCCAACACCCAACTTCTTCGACTCATATGATCAATCAAACTTGTTTCGAATTGAAATGAATCCATGCATTCATTACAATTGTATAAATTAATTTTTCCTTCGTTTTTAGATGTAAATATTGATGGATATTTAAGTGGTGAATGATAATCAATTGTATCATTTGATGATGATATTGTTTCACGTAATATTCGTAAATATTTTGGACTTAATTGTGATCGAAATTTACAGTTATTATTTTTCGATAATTGACGAGGAAAGATAAATTTTAATGAGCGTTTCGATTCATTATCTACCTGCTTTATTATTATTATTTTTTTAAAATAAAGTAAAATAAAAAAAATTATTGTTTATATAATGTATTAATAGATAAATATTTATCATTTAACTTACTGATTTTTTTTTCATTTTTATCATTGATTACAAGTCCAGTTGTCAAGTGGAACAACAGCAAGCTGAAAAAATAATTGAACTCGTTATTATTGTTATACAGGGTAGTTTTTTTTTTTTTTTTTGTTTATTTATTATTTACCTGGGCAATGCAAATAAAAATATGTATTTTGTTTACTGCATTTATTTTTTATTACTCCAATGTCAATGATCTTTTCAATAAACTTTTTTTTCTCGTTCTCATTTCGGAGCACATTTGTACATTTAATTGGAGAATTTTTTATTTTTAATT
Organism: Aphidius colemani; assembly: GCA_030523065.1. Classification (NCBI taxonomy): domain Eukaryota; kingdom Metazoa; phylum Arthropoda; class Insecta; order Hymenoptera; family Braconidae; genus Aphidius; species Aphidius colemani. The sequence continues at coordinate 507 of JAPYYR010000025.1, read as the reverse complement.
GATACTGATAGTAATGAAAATTAAGATAGTTAAAAATAAATAATATTATGACACTAGTCACAACTAGTCAACATTGACACATAGAGCTCAAACTCACGACAAGCATTTTCGCTTGTAATTTGTAAACATGGCGGCTGTAAAGATACGATGCAAAACTAGGAATATTTTTTTTTATTCTAACATCTGGTTGTGATTTAAATTTTATTTTAAAAGAATATATACGATGTATTTATTTGATAGGATAATAGTAAAATAATTTTTTATATTAGAAAATGATTTAATTTTCCGGAGATAAGATAGACGCGAAGCTTCTCACCTTAGTATTGCTTTCTATTAAATGCACAAAATATTTATTCATCTTTCTATAAGGAAAATATGAAATAATTAAATTAAAAATAAATTAAATAATGAATCGACAGTTTAAAATGAAAAAAGAATTACAATTTTTTATTCTTATGATGAAAGCAAAGTAAAATGTCAACAATATACTTGGAACACCAAATATAA